>CAUYRT010042430.1:0-72622 GCA_963574885.1 Lepilemur ruficaudatus
TTTTTTTTTTTTTGAGACAGAGTCTCACTCTGTTGCCCGGGCTAGAGTGAGTGCCGTGGCATCAGCCTAGCTCACAGCAACCTCAAACTCCTGGGCTCAAGTGATCCTTCTGCCTCAGCCTCCCAAGTAGCTGGGACTACAGTCATGCGCCACCATGCACGGCTCATTTTTTCTATATATATCTTTAGTTGGCCAATTAATTTCTTTCTTTCTATTTATAGTAGAGACGGGGTCTCAGTCTTGCTCAGGCTGGTTTCGAACTCCTGACCTTGAGTGATCCGCCCGCCTCAGCCTCCCAGAGTGCTAGGATTACAGGCGTGAGCCACCGCACCCGGCTTTGCTGCTTCTTTCATTAATGAGTCAAATATATCTTTGATGTAGACTCATTTGATTATTATATGAGAATTAGGTGTTCAACTTTTTGAAAAATTATACTTTGAGAATATTAATAATTAGGAATAAGGGAACAAATGTAAAAATAGGTACTGCTAGTATCATTATTTTTCTACTCATAAATAATTTCCTGTAAAATTCTTGTCTAAATAAATTTTCCAAATACCAAATGTACTCACTCACAAACATTTGTTTCCATTCCAAAGGATTTATGCAACAACAACAGAGAAAGGAATGAGTATTCTTTATTCCTTGTCTAGCATAACTTCTCATGGCATGTATGTGTCTACTAGCAAGTCTGCTATGGTGAATTCAGTAACAGCTTTATTTGAAAAGCCTGTATCGCCACTAAAATAATATCTGATCTGTTGAAATAAAAATAAAATCTGCTTGTAAATTTCTTGAGTTTATCTATCATTTGAAATTACTGAACATCATAGAATATAATTTTACATCATGTTAGAATGAATAGCATTTTGTAAATTCAAGCCATACTAATATTGCATTAGGAGCAAGGCATTTGCTCTGAAATTACTACAGGCCATAATGGAAACCAGACACTAATGCTTTAAGAAGTAACTAGCTGAAATTGAATGAAATAATCACCCAATCCATAAAGCATTTATAAGATTTACCGTAAAGCCCAGGTAATTTTTTTACTGAAGAGAAATAATTCTTTCTTATTGTCCTAAACATCGAATGCCATCACATCATAAAAATAAAATATGGCATACGCATCATTCCATTTTGTTCATCCATTTATTCATATGATACATATTCACTTTACCCTATAATAATGAAAACATTATGCTTGTTCACTATTATTTCCAATGTTGTTTAATCAACAAGGCTCAACATGTTCCCTGGTGAGATCATAGCCAAAACTGAATCCAGCCTAAGCAGAGGGTTAGAAAGGTCTGGGTTCTGTAACATGCTATTGCTGTTGCTGCTGCCTTCACATTCCCGACTTCAGCCCAACAGGATGGAAAGAGTGGTTCTACTTTGACCATCATGTAGTTCTTGAAGCAAGGGGGTCTGTGGCATGAACCAATGAGCTCGTTGGAGAGTTCTAATCTGCTCTCTCACCTACATTTTGCTCTAATTCTTCCTTTTCTTTCCTTTTGTATGTCTTTCCCTCTTCCACATATCATACCCTGCTCGTCAACACCTCAAATGATGAACCGCTGGAGTGATGACTCAGGTAGGAAAGGAGACCACCCCTAGTTCCTATCCCACTGGATACTATTGTAGAAAAGCGTGACCAATTTAGAGTTGGAAAAGTTGCCAACTCATGTGTTTCTCTTAGTAACCAGTTTGAAGTTTCCAATCATAAGGAGCACACTTGTATGTGAAAGTGCAAACTTCATGAACACAAAGTATGTTAAGTCTTCGATCAAAGCACCAGTGTTTGCACAGTAGAGATGCTTTTCCACCCTGAAAGCAACATTTGCTAATTTCTATTACACTGAGGAATGTATCATTGACAAACACCACTGTGTTGTATAAATAGGCTGGCACCCCAATACTGGGGTATTTTAAAAAATAGTTGTGAAATCTACAGGTTCTGGCTCAAGTCCTGACTCCTCCATAAAGTTTCAGGCAGTTGTACTCACTTTTCTTTCTCTCTCTTAATCCCCACTTCCCATGTCATGCTACATCCAATCTAAGATACCAGCAACTGTTTCACCCATATTTTATGCGCTAGTAGGAATGAAAAAATCCTTCCCATTAAATTGTCTCATCATTAATTTTAAGTTGCAGTCCAATTTCATAGATACTAGTCTTGAAAAAAATGTGGATCTTAGAATCAAACAGATACAATGTTGTACTAGCTCAGCACCTGACTACTCCACTGTTCTTTAATTGTGTTACTATGTATGTGGACTTTGTGATCTGATTATTTTGTAACTACATTGTGCCTCTACTGCCACATTTGTAAACACATTGAAGGCTATCAAGTTATCATTACTGCTTATATGATAAAAGATTGGAAGAAATTGCTATTACAAAAATGTAGTTACTGTCAAAAATTTTAAATACAGTCCAGCTTCACATATTTGGGGGAGCTGAACTTGCAAGCATTCATGTAATGTTCAAATTGGCCGTTTGGAGAGTCATCATGCACATTTGTTCAAAATAAATTCCCTGACCTTCTACTGTGTGAAAACTACTGTACTAGAGTCTCTGCGATACAAAGATGAATTAGATTTGATCCCCAGCCTCAAAGACCTCACATTCTGGTTGGAAAAATGGAACTGGTAAATGAAAGAGTGATAAAAGCCACAAGAAGATTACCAATAAAGTGTTATGTGATTCAGAGAAAGAAGAGATGACTCTGGTCTAGGGAACCAGAGAAACATTCACAATTGAAGTGTCCCTTGACTTGGGACTTGGAGGATAGACAGGAAGGATTCCAAGAAATAGATATTGGGTGGGGGGACACACCTACCAGGCAGGGGGAACTGCTTGGTTAAAGACTAGAAGGCTTAAACACTGTGAATGGCAATTGTTTAGTTTTAGTGCATGGAATGGGACAGTGGGAAAGAGAGGTTGGAAGAAGATGGAAGAGGACCTGAAAAATCACATGAAGGCATGGGTATCTATTTATTCCTTATGCAACAGAGTCATTGCAGGTCCTGCTATTGCTGTAATTGTGGTCGATTTCATGGAAATACATCTGACAACTAAGACACACTTAATATATACCTGTATTGGGTTGAACTGTGTCTCCCAAAATGATACGTTCAAGTCCTAACCCCCAGTATCTGTGAATGGGACCTTATTTGGAAATAGAGTCTTTGTAGATGTAATCAAATTAAAGCGAGGCAAGGCAGGGTGAGTTCTTTATAAAAAGAAAGAAATTTGGACACAAACACAGAGACACAGCAGGACAATGCCATGCGATGACAGAGGCAGAGATTAGGGTGCTGCAGCTGCAAGCCAAGGAACTCCAAGGATTGCCTGCAACCACCAGAAGGTGGGAAGAGGCAAGGAAGAATCCTCCTCTCGAGCTGTCAGAGGGAGGGTGGCCCTGCCAAAACCTTGATTTCAGACCCCTGGCCTCCAGAACTGAGAGACAATGAATATCTCTTATTTTGTGCTGTCCAAGTTTGTGGTAATTTGTTACGGCAGCCCTAGGGAACTAACACAACACCTTTTAAATAGTGCTTTTCTACCCGTTCTTTGAAAGGGTGATTAAAATCTACAACATTAGGACCACTATATAATGCTGGATCAGGGAGAGCTACAACGGGAGGGGGAGGCAGCCCTGGATGGTAGAGATTCTCTGAGGTTCCTTCCAATTTCATCCATCTTTTATATTTGGCTTCTGCCAAAGATTTAATTTTAAGAAAGATTCTAGCTTTAAAACGATAAAGCATGAGGATATAAAAACCTTGATCTAGTAGTTTTTATATGAAACATACCACACCGAGATACAGAGATACTCACCTCAACATGTTGGCAGGTTTGGATGAGTTTAGCCAAAAGGGTCTCCAGTTCCGTGTTCCTCTTAATAAGGTTGGTGAGGTTACTCTCTAAGTTTTGCTGTTCAAAAAAGAGAGGAAAAAATATTATTTTGTATACTTTTATACTTTAGTATACACAAAATTACTCATAGTCAGGAAAAACTGATATTTTTCAGAAACCTCGATGAAATCAATGCAATTTCAAGTATTTATAGATTTAAACTGGATTTTCAAAAGTTGCGTTTAAAAGAACCTTTCAGAAAACATTCAAACTTCATTTTTTTTTGTTCTGTTTCTCACACTAACTCAGGGATATTTAACTGAATAATTAGTTATAGGTCACGAACTAGGGAGAAAGGAGGTAAATGGATTTGTATTCCTTTACTTGAATCAGAACTGACAATAATATAAAGAATATATTCCCACATCAAATCAACTACTATCACATTTTTAGGATTTATCCTTTTATAGGCAAGCTGAGGTTAATCCCTTGGAGAAAGGTTTGAACTGTTCAGCTGTTGCTGACAATATGGTCATTTATAGGCATTTATAAATCCTCATCACACACACATTTACTCAGTCATAGTACAGTCTGCTCTCCGTATTTGTGAGTTCTTTGTCAATTCAACCAACCGTGAATCAAAAATATTCAGGGAAAAATATGGATGCTTGCATCTGTACTGAGTGTATACACTTTTGTTCTTGTCACTATTCCATAAACAACACAGTATAACAACTATTGCCATAGCATTTACATTGTACTAGGTATTTTGAGTAATCTAGAGCTGATTTAAAGTATACAGGAGGATGTGCACAGGTTGTATGCAAATACTGCACCATTTTATATCAGGACGAGAGCATCCTTGGATTTTGGTATCTGAGGGAGGTCCTGGAACCAGTGCCCCACAGATACCACAGGACAACTGTACATTTTATTGTTCATGCTTCTATTGCTTGTTTATCAATGGCAGATCAAATTTCCTTGAGCACTGTGTTTATTGCCTATTCCTTTACAGCATCAAATTTCAAATTCCCTGGAATGACTATTTAATCCTATTTTCAACCACAATAAGCCTCTCTTCTGGGTAAGACTTGCTAAGATTTCTCCATTCCTCCTCATGCCACATGCTCTTCATTTATACCATTTATTCATTATTTACGCATTCGCACAAGTACTTTCAAAGCTTCTACTATATGTGAGGCACTGCAAAAGACACTGAGAAAGCAGAAATAAAAGTATCTACTTCCTATTCAACTGTGCAACCGGGAGAGATGCTGTGAGCGAGAGAAGGGGAAGAGTTGATGGCTGTTAGCGGAGAGTTTCCAAGAGGACCATGTTTTTCAGCTGAGGCTGCAAGCATGGGCAAGAAGTTTTTTTTGGTGAACAAGAGTGGGAATTTCTTGGGAAGATGGAATGGAGGTGGAGGTGAGCATGCGGAAGAGTCCTGCAGGGCCAGGGAATAGAACAATGTCATATGCCGAGATCAGGGAGGTGTGAAAGGGCAAAGGATTAGGCAAACTGTGAGTTTTAACATATAGATAGTTCCACAAATACAGCAAAGATATGGAACAACAGGAAATTTCATGGAAAAGAGAATAGACCTCAGATTTATAATGCCACCTGAGAAAGAGGATTTCAAGAGTATGAGGGATTTTGAAAATTAACAATTTCATAAAGGTGATAATATTTCATTATGCTGTGAAATTTATGAAAATTTTAACTCATTCGGCATTTCTAAATTTTTGTATTTAGAAAGGTACATTAAGGAAAAGGTACCACTGAACTCCAGGAAAAGAATCACTTTTATCTAATGCTTCAAATGCATATGTCAGAAGCAGAAATCCTCACTGGGTGGTATCTTAGAAATTTAAAAAAAAAAAAAGCAGCAGAAATCCCTGGTTATTTTAAAACAAGTTACGTTTATTAATCTGGTGTTTATCCTGTTGCCTTTTTTTTCATTTCAATGACTACATTTTCATTTTTAATAGGTTTTTTTTTTATTATATTTCCCTTTTCTTGTTGAATTTTTTTCTGTTCCTGTTCCAAAGATGTAATTCTCTCCTTCAGAATTTCAAGAGAACTAAACATATTTACTTATTCTTAAGCCCTTTCGAGAAAAAGCAATTCCATATTTCCTTGTGTTTGCTTAATGTTGCTCAAGGATTTGATTTTATCCTGTGTCTTGTAATTTTTGTCTGTCAGTTCATCTGATGCAAACTTTGTTCCTTGTGCTGTGATTTGGGGAATGACATAGCCCAGCCAGGCGAGGTGCACACTCTGAGGTTAGGGCTTGAGGTTCTTTCTCCAAAGAAGGCTCTCCCACAAGACACTCATGTGTAATAGAGGCACAGATCATGGTTTGGGCCTCTGTTTCCTTCCATGAGAGTTCTGGCTTCAATCCCAGAGAAGGTGTGAGGTAACCTTTGAGCCTAGTGTGTGCACGGGGGAATCTTGGTCTCCAGGTGTGTGGGCTCCTGCCCCATGCAGTGTACAATCCCCCATGTGTCCCCTGAAGTCCCCACTGCTTCATCTCATCTTTACTTGTTGGGAACAGCCCAGCTTCAGTCTCCCCTCACAACTCTGCACTTTCTTTCATTTCTGGTCCTTGGATACTTTCCACTTATGTTTCAGCTTGGTTATATATTTTTTAAAATACATTTTAGAATATTTTATCTATAATTTTCATGTGTTCAGAATTCAGAGGGAGGTTTTGTGCCTATTTCATCTGGACCGGAAAACCAACAAGAAATCTTCAATTTTGTCTTTGAAACACTCAAAACATCTCAAACATGACAATTTTATCTTTATTTATTTATTTATTTGAGACAGGGTCTCGCTCTATCACCCTGGCTAGAGTGCAGTGGCGTGATCACAGCTCACTGCAGCCTCAAATTCCTGGGCTCAAGCGATCCTCCTACCTCAGCCTCCTGAGTAGCTGGGACTACAGGCGCACACCACCATGCATGGCTAATTAAAAAACATTTTTTTTTTTGTAGAGATGGGGGTCTCACTATGTTGCCCAGGCTGGTCTCAAACTCCTGGCCTCAAGCAACCCTCCCGCCTCAGCACCCCAAAGTGCTGGGATTATGGGCATAAGCCACTGTGCCTAGCCATCAAATACGACAATTTTAAAGGAGAAAAATAATTGTTTCTAACTTAAAGCATGGGATACAACAGGAGGCTAGAAAGTCAAAGAATGAGCCAGATAGGGATTTAAGAGCAACTTAATGATCTCATGCTTGCATCAAAGAAAAATTTGCTTTCAAAGCTCTTAACAACAACAATAGTAACAAAAGCCAAAAGTTTTTCTATTGTTTGGACTAAATGAACTCCAACTGCTAATCACTTTATGGTTGAACACTAGAGGATAGTTTTGAGGCATTCCATCATTCAATGTCCTTGATTTAGATTTGACTATTATAAGGTATATTTGTTAACTTCTTTTGGTGTGTTAATAGTAGGGAATCCTTTTAGGTTTTTTTTGGCTGACCCTTCACAGCAGGAAATTTCTAGGGAAATACATCATTTAACTGTTTACAGTTCAATTGTCATAAGTATGATTTTCCTAAAGCTAGTCAGCAAAAGAGGGCCAAATAAATTCAATCCAACACATTTAGATTTTACAAACATCTGATTGCTTCCTCCTCCCTTTATTAAGTATACATCATGTATAAAATCTGTTTCTAATCAACTAATACATAAACCAAAGCCTGTGGTTTAAACACATTGACCTATCTAGATCCTTCGGGGTTATTCAAATTTAAATAGTACAAGTGTTACTGAAGTCCGCAAAGAATTACCAAGTCAGTCAGAAGTATAATAAAGGGAAATTAAGCTGGGGGAGACTTGTTTCCAAGTGGTACCAAAGGGGCTGACAACACTTTTGAAGAGAACCTGAGTAATGGGAAGGTAACAAAATCCAGTCCTCAATGAGCCATGCGTCCATAAGTTTCCGCTACAGGGACTTCTCTGAAGGTTTTCTAGAATTTCACTCTATCGCTAACATCCTGTGTGGTGGTCAGCAGGTTCTATAACCTCTTGATTTTGATTGTGCTTTGTGCAAAAGAGAGGTAATATTTTTTAGTGGAACAGTCTTGGGACTAAGTCGATGTAAGTATCTGCACTTCCCTATGGAGATCTAAAAAATTCTACAGAGTACAAAAAATTTCATTTTAGTTTCCTATTCTCACCTTAAAAACTTCAATGTATTTACACCTCCTTATTCAAGTCAAGTTTTGTAGAAACCCAAGGAGGCAGGCATGAGTGACCACATATGCAGAGCGAGGAGACAGGGCTACCTCCCCAGCTGGACTCTCTTGGATGTGTCTTAGGCTCAGTTTCCCCATCCATAATGTGTGGCTGATGATAAATCTACCTCTCTATACTATTGTCAAGATCAAATGAGAAAACAAACACACACACCACAGAACTACACAAATGTTTGTTGAAATTATGAATTCTAGGATAAAACATTTAGTTTGGATTTGCACTACAGGAGCTCAACCCTGTGCCTCTGGCTGACACCATTCTCAAGCTTGCCGATGGCTTTTTCCTGCAAGCACCTATGCCCTTCTGCCCCAGGGCTTTACCCGGCCCCAGGCAGGGTAGGCTGGTGTGGCTGGGGAACAGAAGGGGGACCTGGTGCCCCTGGCAGTGGCCCTCAACCAGCAACTACTGGCAATTGGTGGATGGACAGCTCAGCTTTCTCACTTGCTCGGTGGGACCTACAAAGTTTCCCACAGGGCCCCACTGGGAGGGAGCACGTGGGTCCACAGCAACAACCTGCTCATTAACACGCCCTCTTTCCTCTTCCTCCCCTTCCCTGTTGGCTTCCCCTTTCTCTTCCAGGTGCTTCCTGGATCACCTCCCAATTCAAATTCTCAGTCAGAGTCTGCTTCTGAAAGAACTCATCTAAGATCATTTCCACAGACATCCTAACCCATTCTTTTTGAGCATTCCTTCCCATGAGGAAAGCCAAATTATAAAATATTATATTGCTTTAGAAAGATATTTGCAAATACAAGAGATTGTTTTCTCTCTTCTCCCACCTCCCCTCTTTTGGACTTTTTCTAGAGGTCACATATCCTCCAAATTGCAGGCTGTAGACCAGCACTGTCAATGGAAACATAATGTGAGCCAAAATGTGAGTCAAATTTTAAATTTTCTAGTAGTCACATTTTAAAAAGTCGATACAGAGATTAATTTTAATAAAGTCATTTCAACATGTAATCAATATTTGAAAATTGATGAGATATTTTACATTCTTTTTCTTTCTTTTTACCAAATCTTTGGAATCTGATATGTGCTTTACATGTACATCATGTCTCAAGTCAAACCAGCCACATTTCAAATACTCAGCAGCTACATGTGGCTGGTGGCTACCATATTGATCAGCGCAACACTAGGGTCTAGAAGAGGGGCTGGCATATTTTTGCCATAGAAAGCCATGTAAAAAAGACTTCAGGCTTTATTGACTATATGCTCTCTGTTACAAGGACTCAGTTCTGCTGTTTTGGCATGAAAACAGCCATAGCCAATATGTAAACAAGTAGGCAGGGCTGTGTTCAATAAAACTTTATTTATAAAAACAGGTGGTGAGTGAGACTTGGCCCATATCTGTTGCTTGTCAATCCTTGGTCTAGAAGGTAAAAACCAAAATGGTGACATTTTCTGGGCCACTGGTATACACTTGCTCCTGTTAAACACTAACATGTATCCCGAACCTTTTATATAAGTCTGAAATAGACACCATTCCATGAGCTCCAAGAAGAATTCTTTCCATGCAAGCTACTGAGAGGACTTTTGCTTATGGCTGGAAAGCTTAACTTGACAGAACTCACAAGAATCTGAAGGAAATTAAGCCACATTTGACCTATAGATATTTTGATTTAAGGAGCATAATGGTTAAAGCACACAGAGACTGGTGCCAGTCTGCCTGGGTTCAAATCCTAGCTCTTAAGCTCTGTGCCTCAGTTTCCTCATGAGGCTGTCAAGGTAATGAAAGGAGGAGATACCGCAAGCCATTGGAAGAGCACCTGGCTCATGGTGTGTTCTATCAGTGCTTGTTAAATGAAAGAAAGAACTTGTTTTTCAAATTTGGAGGTTAGAATGATTTTTAAAAGCTTAATTTGTAATACTTACACCACCACCAAATTAAAAGCATGCCCACACATTTCATAAATTATTTCTGCCACAGATTTTCAATTTAGTATATAGCTACAAGAATATGTTTCCCCCCAAGATTACATTTTATGAAAACGCTGAACCCAGTTTGTTCAATTTTCTCACGATGTTATGATTAATGTCAGAATTCCCATCTAGGCTGCAGGTTTCCGTTTTAGATTTAAGTATACGTGTTTCTAAAAGTTGCATAAGGTCCTAAATCTCTATGAATGCTAATGCTATTATTTGATGTCATCTTGTCTATGAAGCCCTCCCCATCTCCTAGTCTGAATGGGTAATTCCTTTTCCTTTAGTGCCTAGTATTACTCATACTTCCATTTTCCCTACTTCCCCTACTCCCATGCTGTGCTCCTGCCCTCCTGAGCAAGCTGTTTTGCGTATCCAAGCTTGTTCCTGGGCATGGGCACATGCTCCTCCCTTTGCCTGGAATGCGTCTGCATAGGAGAAAATAATTCTACTACCAAAGAGAGAGCATAACAAAACCATAGTATGCATTGAGTACTTGCTGTATACCCATCATTGCTTAGTCCCTGTCTACTATACACCCTTAAATATTCACTGTGGGAGCAATTAGCATGGAAAACTGAATATTCATTGGGCAACCCTTCTGAAATATAATGTAGTAAGTCAACTATTAGTTAGTTACTTTAGTAACTACTATAGATTGTTAAAACACCTTCTACCCTTTAGGGCTTTTCTCATTGGTAGAGTTGAATCTGATCTCAAGAAGAGGGCCTTGACAGTTTACAAGTGTTCTCAAGAAATGTTATATAACTCCATCCAGATCACAAGATATCTGGGATGGCAAATATAACATTGTTGAACAAATTTTTATGAACACAGGTTTATAGAAATAGGGAGATTGTCTAGCAATTATCATTGACACATCTGTTTCAAAGTCTATCCAAACTCAAAGTCAAGTTGCTCCCAGCCTGAACTCATTACCTCTTCCCCAGGTGATTTTTTCACAGTGCTCTTATTCTGTGAGGGGACAGGATGTGCTAACAGTCACTGTCGAGAAGGATAAGGTTTTAGTAAGTGTGCTACCATTCGATGGCATTCAATACGACCCTCCCAGCACTACCACCAAAGAAGAGGACTACAAATAATTCAAGATGATCCTTTTAAAAGTGACAATGCAAGTGGGCAGATTTAATTTCTTAATATTAAGCCAAAGATTGGGTACATGTCAAATCTGTGAAAGACAAAGGTGTAAAACATGTTGCTTTAAGAATGCGGCTTCTCTACTTACTTTATGCAAAAAGGGTGAGGAATTGCTCCTATCATTTTTAATGCATACATTTTGAATGCATTTTCACAGAGCCATGGTCAACCTCCTTCGTGTTATATAGTTTTTAGTGAGGCTTGAGTTGATAATTTAACAATCCATAGTGGGACAGCTGATTTTACCCTGATCTCAATATGGGCCTTTACACACGGATGTGGACACCAGCAGAGAACAGTAAATCCAACTTAACAGATGAGCTTTGTACTTCTACATACAGCGATACCCAATCAAACAGCAAGGTAAGCAGACAAATGCTCCTAATTTTAGCCTTTGGAGACCTGTACCTAAGACTCAGGTTGCAGGGAATTAATGACTTGTCATTGAGCACTACTATTAAAATGTATGCCTGAAACAGGAGATTTTTAGTAATTCCTTTTGGGTTTGCCCAGGCCTTAAAGAATGCTTGCTCTTATTCCGAAGTCAATATTTCAGAATGTCTTTAAAGTATAATATTAGGTCTGGATACCTTTCAAGGCAAACACAGATCTGGCTTGTTTCATTCCATAACATTCAGAGTGACATTCAGCAACTGCGTTCAGAGCCCTGACACCCAACACCACCACTCCAGTGTGATCAGGATATGGACACGTCAACTTTCTTCTAAGAAACTTTAATCACAATCCTTAATATGAAAACACACCCGTATTAACACATGCCACCTGCATAAAAGCATCAATTCTTTATGTGTAACTAAACTCTTAAGATGTTTTAATTACGTTGCAGGAGTCTGAGGCTATCTTCAGGTTCGACTCACGACAGACCGCAAATACATGTAATTTATGTTGGTTTAATTTTTTAATGCCTTTTTTCGTTGGTTATAATAGTATTTCCAAATGCGCTGGCAAGACAGGCTGCTTAGGGAACTTCAAAAACCTAATAAAACACAATCTACATACAAATTTAAGTCTAGTGTTCCATAGACGACAATTTAAGTCATTTTGATATGTGATACCATATTTACCTTGTCAGATTTTATTTGAAATTTCTATATTAACACCACAGAATCTGCTCCATATATTTATAAATTCCATCATCAGGAGTTCGGTGTTTATTTTTCTAATCTGGTAGTCAATAATATACAGAACAATTTTTAAAATACTGTTTATGATCTAGAAGAGCTTTCAAATTTTAAAGGAGGTAAATAGATATCTTAGTGTAGTTATATTCTTTTAGCTGTAATTTTAGCAGAGCCAACAACAACTAGTCATTTCCAGGTATTGGAGATGTGAATGGCCTTTTTTGTTCACTCCTCCTCCCCCAGCCCCATTTCTGCCTATAGTAAGACAGGTGAGCAACCAACCAGTAAATACATCTGTCAGTTTTGAAAATTGATATCAAATGAAGCTGTACTACTAGGAGCCTTTGAAATTCTCTAACTTAAAAACAATGATCTCAGTTGCAAAATTTATGGTTGGAGAGAAATGTTTCCAAGAATATGTCTATAACTTTTATCAGTGGAACATATAGGAGGCATTTTGTAAGCTTACGACATAGGTGTAAGAGCCAAGGACGGTCCAATTGGACAGCTCTCCTGATGCCCTTTCTGCTCATTTGCATCTGTTCAACTTCTGAATCCTTCTCAACACGGTACTCTGGGCTGCCACAGCATATTAAGAGAGGCAACCCACTTGTCAGTTAAGAATGATCTGATGAAGGGAATTTCGGAACTTATGGGGATATTGTCAAACAGACTAAAAGTAGTTAAATATTTTTACTCAAATGAAAACTTTTGGATTGGGAATATATTTAATCTTCTAAACCAGATGTTGGCAAACTATGGCCCAAAGGCCAAGTCCTTCCCACTGCCTGTTTTTGTATCGCTTTTCAGCTAAGAATTTTTTTTCCACATTTTTAAATAATACTTCAGAAATAAAAAGAAGAATAAAATTTTGTGACACATGAAAAGTATATGAAATTCAGGGCAGGTGAGGTGGCTCACGCCTGTAATTCTAGCACTCTGGGAGGCCAAGGCAGGAGGACTGCTTGAGGCTAGGAGTTTAAGACCAGCCTCAGCAACATAGTGAGACCCCATCTCTACAAAAAATCAAAAAGTTAGCTGGGCGTGGTGTTGGGCACCTGTAGTCCCAGCTACTCGGGAGGCTGAGGCAGGAGGATCGCCTGAGCCCAGGACTTTGAGGCTATAATAACACCGCTGTTAGCTATAACACCACAGTGAGCTATAATAACACCACTGCACTCTAGCCTGGGCAGACCTTGTTCCAAACAGAGAGAGAGAAAGAAAAGTATATGAAATTCAAATTTCTGTGTTCATGAAGTTTTACTGGAACACAGACACTCTCATTCTTTTATGTATCGTCTACTGTCTATTGCTGCTACGATAGCAGAGTTATGCACTACAGTGGCAGAGTTGAGTACATGCACAGTGAATACTAAAATATTTGCTACCTAGCCATTTATAGAAAATTGCTCTCTTCATTAATAAAAACAACCTACTTTTTAAAAATAATCTAAGTATTTTTTATTAATTTACACATAGCATTTTTCCTCTTGGTCCAAACCATTTTAAAATTTCAATATAGTTCAATTCACTTAACATTTTCAACCCCTATTATGGGAGTATAGGAGTATGCCTCAAATTCCAATCCTTCCGGTACCCAAAATTCTAAATTCTTTTTGTCAGCCACCAAAATCATTTTTAACTTATAACAGAAAAAAGTAGCTTTAAATTCTGGGTAAAATGCAATGGCTGAATAAATTCCTGTTTTACTTGCATCTTTTGTTCAGAGAGGCAGAAGCTTCAGACTGAGAAAGAGAAGGAAATGAGAAACTTAAATTGCATCAAGGTTGCTTTAGCAAGAACACGGTCAAGAGTAAGCAGGAGGATTAGGCAGCTCTTGCCATTCTGCAAATACGTATATGAAGCGTTGGGTTGTAAGTGCACACTGGATGTGGAATTACTCATTGATTGCTGTCTCCATCAATTCTATTTTCCTCGGTCTCTTTTTTCTTAATCATAAAATACATCTTAAAGGGGCGAGGGTTAGAGGGCTGGATAATTAATGTCTATAAAATCCCCTGATATTGATGGATGTCATACACGTTGTTTATATATATGTATATCCCTTCAAGCTTTACTTCCTCCCTCACTCAGGGATTGAATAATTTTGATCTTATCCCGGTTCCTCCATCTTAAGTAGATGATGACATTGCCAGATATTCATTAATGAACATGTTCTTGCCTTCCTACTTCAATAGGGTTTTTACTGATACCATCGAACATTTTTGCCAGCTGTGAATATCAAATTAGTCTCATACTGAATGCTTAGCCTTTGATGGGCAAAAACACATTTTTGTTTTCCATATACTGTGGGAACATCAAATCTTTTTCTAAGCCGGCACCTCAGACACATTCTGCAGGCGCTCATTTCAGTTGAACTGAATACATTTCAAGCTAAAATAGTTGAAAATGATTGATCTAATAATTTTGCGTACGTAAGTATGATTTGCTTTGTTTCCACAGAATTTTTTAAAAATAATTTTATTTAAGAGATATCATATGCCCAACAGTTATTAGACACAATTTAATATTTTCAATAGACTATTTTATACTAAAGAAAATTGAAGAATACCTTTAAATTGAATATTACATTATTTTCTTATGTGACCACAAAAAAGAGGAAAACATATGAAATGACAGAAATAATAAAGCTAAGTCACTTGAAAATCTGGTTATATACATATGTTTTAAATGTTAAAGTCAATTTTATATCCTTTTTAATCATCATAAGTAACATTTCTATTGATATAATGAATTGCCATTATTGACGTGTTTTCACAGGTGTCATCCTCTTTAACATTCCCCTAAACTTTATGAAGGATATGAACATTAAAGTGTACACTTTATCAGTGAGGTAAGTGGTCATCAGAGTACTTAAATGACTTACCCAAGATGATACCTATAAGTAGGTAGCATAAGCAGTAAATTAAATCTTTCTTCTAATTCTGTGTTGTCCAATACAATAACCACTATCCATATGGATCCATTTAAATTTAAATTTATGAAAATTAAGCAAAATTGAAAGTTCTTTTCCTCAGTCTCACTTAGCCACATATCAATGTTTTATTTTTAATTACGATTATTACACACAGTATGCCTGCATCACTAGCTATGTTTAAAGCGTTCAGTAACCTTACAAGTAGAGTACAATCACAAGATGAAATAGAAGGAAGTAAAGGCAGTCTTGGGGCCCCTGTGAAACCTTAGTGGTGCTGTTTCTGCTGCATCCTGGAAGGTAAATGACTGTAGGTCGGAGAAGGGTGAGGGAAAGATGAAGTGTTTCAAACAGAAAGAACAATGCATGCCGGCCAAAGCATGGAGGCATGGGAAAGCATATACTACTCAAGGACTTGGGTGATATATTTAATACGAACAGGAAATACTGATGGGGCTGCATGTATGGCAGGACTGTAATAAGATGAGGTTGGAGTGATAAATGGAGCCAAATCATGAATGACTTTCCATCCCAAATTAAATATTTAGATTTTTTTCTCCTCTGAAAGCAATTTTGGAATGGTACAAGTAAGGGAGTCAAAAGATTTAATGTATGCTTTAGAATGATCATTCTGGCTAGAGCACAGGTTGTATATTATTGGCAGATAACACTAGAGGAGATGACCTATTTATTAGGTTGCTGATGTAATCTAGACAAGGTTACTTCAACTAAGGCAGAAGCAGTGAAAAGGGGTAAAAGAAGGCAATTTGCAAAACTATGCATAAAGGAATGAATCAATCATTGAGTACAACAAAGTGCATTTCCTTAATTTTTTCATTAAAATGTATACGCACATTGTCTTAACAAGGTCTCAAAATGTTATGTTAATACACAGCATTATATTGTGTCTGTACTGCAAAATCTGTGATTGATGGGATTTACATAAGTTCGGCATGTTTCTATTTTTTTAACAACTTTATTGAAGTATAATTTACATGCCATGCAATTAATTCATTTTAAGTGTCCCACAGCATTTTTATCTTCCCAAATTTTTAGGTTTTAGAGGAAAATGCCTTTTCTATACCAGCTGCTGAAAATGATTATTAAAATTCAATACATGGTCAGCTTTGTTCTTGAATTTGTGGCATTCCCAGGAAGGGTTCATATTGTTCACAATATTTATATCCCCACATGGGTGGTGCAAAAAAATGTTTAAAGCCAAGGGAGGTTACAGTCTTTGGCTCAAAAATACATTAAAATTCCATTCCATCCAAAGTGGGTCCGGTCTGTTAAGAATTTACAAAATCAATGTTATGTAAGAGAATTCCCCACGTGGGACATCCTACAGAATCAAAGAAGAATATGAAAGCATGTGATTGTTTTTCAGCTCTGAGTAACCTTCAAAGACAAACTCTAGCCTGGGTTTTAGGAGGTTTGAATCTCTTAAGTCCTTAAATTCATGGCATCCTTTGTCCCTGACTTCACCATCTTTACTTAGCCATTTCCTCAGCCTTTGGTAGGACTGCCACTGCCTTTGTCTACTCAAGATGATTTTAATGGAGTTGAAATTAAAGAAACATGGAAGTCATCAAAGGACGCAAGATGATGAGCATCCACTAGGTGAGTGGGTCCCGCCTGGCCTGCACATTGCAATCACCTGGGGACCTGTAAAAATACAATGTTCAGTCTACACCCCCTTCCCAACCAGAGAGTCTGAAGAACTGGTTTGGGGTGAAGTTCAAGGAGTGGAGTTATAAAAAGCTTTCCAGGAGTTTCTTATGTGCAGCCAAGGTTGAGAATCATTGCTCAACATGGAGAAACAGGTTCTATGATACAGTGAACAAAAATTAAGGATTTATTCACTTTACCAGTTTTACACTTTAGGATTTTATTCAGAATAAAAGTAATATATTTGTAATACAGCTTACATGTATATAACAACTACAGAAATAAAATTATATAGAGATGTATATAGAAGTATGAATTTTTGTGAATTTCTCATAGGAAATCCCAGAAACTTTACTAAAACAGTGTTTAGTGGGGACACACTGTTGCTGTTAAGAAATTTAAAGGACTTTTGTTTTTTACTTGGAAATGTAAGGGAATGCTTTGTTGAATCATTCAAGTATTCATAATGGCTAAAAAGAACTCCTGGATAGTCACTTCAAAGTATACTATGAAAAAGAATTTGGATCATACAAATTTGGTCTGTTGATTTTAACAGTAATTATTTCATTTTAACAGTAATTATTTCACCAGAAATGTAAAAGAAGTATGCCACAGATGTTTATAATTCAATAATATTTTTATATATTAAATCAAAGATTTAGGAAAAGAATTTTAAACTCTGGTGACAAAAGAATAGACTCACTTCTCTACCCAAAGACTTTCGAAGGTCAACTCAGGCAACACGACAGCCCTGAAGCCTAGAAACCCGTGTGTAATCTAAAAGGTAAAATGCAAATGTTTCCAATGATGGAAACCAGGTGATAACATAGTATTCTTTTTCTTTGATTGATGGCCACCTGCCTGAAAAAAAGATTTTTTTGAGAATTATTTAACTGGCAGCGTTTTACAAAAAAATTATTAAGGCATTTCCCCAATAGCATTCGTTTGTTTACAGATGACTAAAGACAACTTAAGGGTCATTGTATTTTGGAAACGAACTGGCTCTCATTTCCCTAGACTGTATTTTAGTTTACATACACAATGTTTGGCTAAAGAGGAAGTCAAAGCATAAATGTCATTTAAAAATTTTTTTTTAAAAAAACCAAGCCATTTGCTTTTAACCCAGTGGGAGAAAACTGTCCAATAGTCAGAGAACCAGGAGGACGCTTCCCAGTTATTACAACTACAAATTGCAATGTCTCATCTTTTCTAGAGCCCAGAAGGTAGACCAAGAGTTCTCAAAATGTAGCTTGGATCGGTAGCAGCAGTGTCCCCAGGAAGCCGGTTGGAAATAATTTGTTGGGCATCCTTCCCCACCTACTGACTCAAACTCTGGAGCTGGGGCCCAGCAAGCTCTGCTTCAACAAGCCCTCCAGAGGATCCTGACACATGCTGAAGTCGGAGAACCACTTGCCTGCACTGTTATAAAATCTTTCGGTGAGTGGGAGTTTAAGATTTTTCTCAGCTTTAAGAAATCTCAGCTTAAAGGAAAGGAAAGTGAAAGGAAGAAAAGGAAGGCAAAGAGAAGGAGGGAAGCTAAGTGGGGGGCGGGTCAGCGATCCTTCCGCTGCTCTTCCCACCTTCCCTTTCCCGTGGACACTTTGTGATTCTATCACTTACTCAGTTTTTGAAATCGGGCTCCATTCTCTGGCCTTTCTCTAGTTTGTTCATTCTCCACAGGGGAAGAGGAAACAGAATAGAAGAGGGAGTCAGCAGAGGCTGGAGAATCTGGGGGGCAGCGGGGCATATGAGCCAATGTCACGGCAGATGGAAGGTTCAGGCATGGATGTGCACCTTGATCACCCATGCCAGTGGGGATCACCCCATCCCCGCTGGCAATTCTGAATTGCTTTTTCTAATAAAAAAGAGGATAGAATTCAGATGTTCAGAATATGCCCCCTCCAAAAAAAAAAAAAAAACAGTCTTGGTGAAGTTGCCCCCAGTGGATTCTCAATTACTTATAATTTTTTTTTTAAATTTAAGTGGTGTTGCGAGGGGGGAGAGGGCAGCCAGCCAGCAGAGGACCCAAACTCATCTGTTTATGATGAAAAAATAATGCCCCCCTCCTCCACTGGCTGGAATCAGTGCACCTCTTTAAAATTTGGCTTGACACAAAATGTATAAAGATGAAAGCAAACATGTTAAACTTTTCTCTCAGGACTTTTTAGTGTGACTTTTATCATTTGATTTTCAAATGGCTATAACCTTGGTCCATCACTGTGATTGGGCACTCCAGGGAGGCAGAGTGTCATATGACATCCGAGACAGCTGGATAATTAAATGGCAACAGTAAATCATGTATATAGAGGACTTCTGGCCTTCCACAACCGTTATCTTTCTCCAATGTGTTATTGTTATTTGAATAAAGTGTCACTTACATTGGTCATGAACAAATTTTCAACTTGAATGCATTTAATATAACTAAAGGCAGACTTGCACACTACACAATTTTGACTGCAAGTGAGTTTTCCACCAGAACGTGTTCTTTCGATCTCTGAACAATTATGATAAAACAGTGGCTTCACATACTCATATTCCTTTAGTGATGGCATCCTCTTTTACAGCTTTAATTCCCTCCTCTGCACTGATAATATTCAGATTTTGATCTCAAATATCAACTCTGACCTACGCTTTGGTCTCTCATTCCTGGCTGTATACCAACTTTTAACTTCATCGCTCCCCTGTTATTTTAAACTCAACTTTCTTAACTACACCATTTGTCCCTTTGAAATTTCTTCCCAGTCCCTAATCGTTACAAAGGATATTACCATTTTCCAGGTTAAAACCCCAACATAATCTCAGATTTTAACTTCTTTGTGCCCTCTATCTAATCACCCTCTAAAGGTTTTTTGTTGTTATTTTTAAAAATACCCCTTGACTCCAGCCTTCCCTTTTCTTCCCAAGGTTGCCACTCTAATCATCTTCTTCTATGAACCCTGGTTTTCAATCCTCTAATTTTTGCCTGACCAATCAGGCCCACACATGGCCACCAAAGTAATCTTCCTAGTAAGCTTGTATTCCTATATCATTCCAGTCTGAAAACTCCAAAATTTGTATCTTTTTAAAAGATCAAGTTCAAACTCTTGAGTTGGCATGCAAAGTCCTCAAAACTATAATAGTTTTAGAATTTCCCCAATAGAAGCCAGCTATAATTACCACCATCCTGCAAAATGAACATTCAACTTCAGAAATTAGCCTTATTGGCTAATAACTGCCCTGTCTGTTGCTCCTTCTGAGCCCTCAGTTGTTTCTCTCCACCAACCTATTATTTTTTTTTGTTCCCCTACTGCATTTCAGCATCTAACAGAGGGCTAGCTGTGCAAATAGAGGCACCAATAAATGTTTGCCGGATGGAAGAGTACATGAATAACATTAACACATCTAAAGATTTCCTGACTATAACGGAAGTCACATAAAGCCGAATCTTAATTCCATTTCAAAACTGGATAGAATCAAATCATATGGTTCTGAAGACATCAATATATACTTGAGACATCAAGCCACAGTTCACTGTATTATAAAAACACTTTGATTAAATTAGTTTCAGAAATTGCTCTCCAGCCAAAGAGCTATCTACTATATAATGGACAATGCAATAAATCTTAGACTATATGTGCTGACAGGTGTAAGATGATTTATTGAATTGTGGAATGAGGGATTGTGAAACATTACTAAGAAATACACACTCTCTTCCAATGCAGCATTATTTTGCTTAACAAAAGCAATTTAGGAGGAAATGGTATGATTAAAATAATAGCAAATGCTTCCCAAACATCTCTAATTCTACATATTAAAAATAATCCAGGAATGAAATCATTAGATCACGCTGCTGGCTCTAGATCAGATGGATGACTTTGTAATGATCTATCTCCCTATAACAAAGCTCATCTCTGTTAATAATTGGAGAATTTACACTACCTGTGACCTCCAGTATTGCTTCAACCACATGTTAGCACTGGGACTTTTCATCTTTTATCTGTTTTTTCCCTGCAATGTTACTCTGTTGTACATAATGATGACTAAAGAAATTGAGCCTCCACCATAAATTGAGATTCTTAAAGCTGTTTCTGAACTCAAAGCAACAATAACAAAACACAACAAATAAGAAAGAGACTGAGCCACATATTTAACTATTTCTTCATGATTCAACTTGATTATAATGGTATCCTAAGTTATACTGCTTAACTAATTTCCTGAAAATTAACACTGTTTGCCAGTATAGTTTCCTCAATAGCCAAACCATCAAAAATTGTAAAATAAAAAAGTATCATGTTTGTTTAACAAAAAAATGCCATCTTTAGTGCTCAGGATACAGCCACCCCTTGGGGTTGGAGAAAGACGGAAAGATAGTGGGTAGGTGGGTTCTTGGCTCCTTGTGGAATCCTGGTTTGTTTACATGAATCTTAATTACCAGTTAGTTCCTGAAACTTTACATAGCAAATCAGGGCCAGCAGTTAGTCAACCTAGCAACACTAGGAAGTTGCTCTATTACTCTCCTGATGTACAGATAACAGGGCGATAGGGTTTCTGTTCACCACCTTGTACAAGTGCTTTGTGAGGTGGGAATGGAAGCTCAGATAGAGACAGAACCCTGGATACTGCCTGCAGCCTTTAGAGAGTAGACCCCAGGGCCTTTGCAATGTTTCAAGATCTGGTAAATCCCCAAATTCTTCATAGCACCAGATACTTATGACACCGGTTCTACCTGGGACCTTCATCTGTTTCCTAGGCTGTTAATATTCCACACAAATAATTCTAGCTGTTGCCTGCAGAATGTTTTGAGGTTGATACAAAGATGTTCACAACTAAACTAGCTTAGTTATACAGTCTGAGGCATTGCTTTAAAGTGGGAGAAGTCAGTCTGTCTTTGATCATATGTGACCCAATATATTATCAGATCACATAGTTCACAAAGGCCTATTATTTCAATTTAGATGGTTCTAAGTTGGATGTGCACCATGGGTAATGAGAATGTCACCCAAATAGTCAATTTGGTGAACATTAAATTGACTAGGGCCAATGTTCTCTAGTAACACATACTGAGATGCTCCCTGCCCCTTCTCATAGTGAGACAACTTAAGGGAGAAAAAGATTCATGAATTCCCTTAGAAGGAAAGCATCATTAGGACAGAACCCATGTCTCTCTTTTTCCCCATTGGATTCAAAGTACCTAATACCATGCTTGCTGCTTAATAGAGTCTCCACAAATATTTGATAAAGAAATGGATGAGTGGGTGAGTGGGTAGTGGGAAAATAATTTGGCACTTTAGTTCCAAATCCTGAAAATTAATTTAGAGAGTGCAGCATTCTCGGATTACAAATCAATACCAGTGTTGCCTGAAAGTTGGAAATTTTTCCAGTTCTCTTAAGTGGGCACTTCTGATGATCTTGAGAACTTTCTGGAAGGGTTCAATTACTTGGCATTCTGATATTCTATGGAGGGTACCAAATGCAATAAGTCTATCTGTCTTTCCTGCCAAAAACCCCAATTGTCTCCTGCATATGAGCTGAAAAGAAAAGCCTCACTCTGGGGACTACATCTTCTACTCTTTGCCTGGAATGATACTGTTGCACGTTGGCAGATGAAATTAGCAGACACTTATTTTTGGACTACACCCAAACAGAACTGAGTTCAGCAGCTGGTAATAGGTTCTCCTCCATTATCCAATAAGTAATAGGTTCTCCTCCATTACCCAATAATTCACAGCTGGTGATTACAACTTTTTAATATCTGAAATCAGTAACTTTAAAACTTGTATCTGAAGGGAATACTCTTTGATGTAGTCTGAGGCAGGCTATGTGCATACCAACTCTTTTCATAACCAGTTACATATATCAAGACTGAAAAACACTAAGTTGTTGACTGACAAGCATTTTCTTTCCTCTAGCACTGAAGTACAATAGGGTTTTAGAATGAGGACTCTAAAGTACTTTTATGTTCTTTGCATTTTGTAGTATAGCAAAGTATTTCCTAAACATATAAGCCTGGAATTGTAGTTGAGTGTCCACTTCAAACAGCTCTCGAGAAATGTAAAAGGAAATTGCAAAAATGAGTTCAAATCATTAAATACAAAAATCCCAAGAGTGAATTTTCTGAGCACATATTGAATTAGAGTCCGATAGAGGGTGGGTGGGAGGGTAGGGACTTTAAGGGAGAAGTACTTTGGAGATCTCTGTTGCTAGGTATTTCCACTGTATTTTCCAGGACTCTGGTTAGTTTACTTCTAGGCAGCCATTTTATCATACTTAAGAGTCAAATCAATCGGGACAGTTTTATCTCCATTAATGGAACCTAGTGTAGACATCACAGAATGGAATTTGGCAATATCAGTGGCCATTTAAAATGGTTAACAAACTTCGATCATATCAATGAAATCCTTCATAGAATTTTAACCTAAATTAAACATTAACATTGGCACAGCTGGAAGGTATGTTAAAATAATAAAACAAAACAACCTCTATACATCACAACTATTAATGTGTTGTGCAGATTTTTTTAAGGCTAGAATGAATCCAAATTGACCATGTGTATGCTGTCTTTGGCAATCATATGGTTTTCCAAAACAATTATAAAAATAAAAGAAACATTTGCTCATTGCTACTAGTGTATACAATGTCTCTATAGGGTAGTTTGTGCTGTTGGGATAAATGCTTCAGGCTTTTAAAAAAATGTTAGAGTTCTTTACTTACTGGGTTCTGCCAGTTGTGAGAAATTTGAGAGTCATGATGAGAACTGGAGTGGGAACTTAAGACCTAATGAATGTGGTAATTAACATTAGAAATAGTTTCTAAACAAAAAAGTGAAGAATACAAGGGGTAAACTTGAAACTTTGCTGCTCAAAATATTTTCTTCAATTATTACGCAAGTTTATAATGAAAAGTAAAATTTAAAAAGTGACCATACATAAAATATACTAGTCAGCTTTACTGGATAGTAACTTCCTAATGACAAAGTTATCTTTGTGCTAGTTTGAGTGTCTTCCCATTTGAACATTGAGTAGGATCAACAAATGTTTGTTGAATTGCATTTGAGGATATATTGACATTAAAGTGGCAGGAATAACTGAAATACTCCATTCCATTCTACTCCAAACTCAAACTATTTCAAAGATATTCCAGCCAGGTCACATTAAAAAGAATCATCATAATTTTATTTGACTTTACTTTTATTTTGGATTAAAAAAAGAATTTCTAATGCAATTCAATTCCAGTTCATTAAGTAGAAGTCTTAATTCAACTACCATGTACCAAACACATAATAATTCTTTCCCACATGACACACTCCTTGATACATAAGTATTCACAATGATAACCACACAACAGTCTACATACTTCTAATCCAACTTGAAGTGTGTTAGGTATTTGTCAGCTTTGACAGATCAAATACTGACCATGAGATAAATCTCAACATCTTTGACAATATTCAATTTTGGAAAAACAATTTTCAAAGCTACACAAATTCAGCATTGGCAATGTGCTCAGGTTTGCCTATCTTCTATGGTCTATCATTCGCCAGAAGTTACCTCTGAGTTTATGTGATTTCAAAACACTTGGTCATTCTCCTTTTCCAACTAGAAAGGTTAGGCTACCATGAGGTAAAAACTCATTTGTTTAGAACTGAAGGAAGTGATTCCTCCTTCCACAATCTTCTTCATGTGGTAGAAGTAATAGGAGTCATAATAGCAAAAATAATATTAATAATAGCAGTTTAGTAGTAGTAGCAGCTGTAAAAGCAGCCATAGTAGTAGTAGTAACGGTAATAGCAACTACCATTTATTGAACATATACTACATGCTAGGTATTACGCAGCTAGTGAATATATCACTGGGCCTCCCTGCCAATTCCATTCAATTCCAAAGCCTGTTCTCCATACACGATTGGACTTCTGGAGTTAGATTTATGTCTTGCTTCTTATGGCATCATTCTCTAAAAAGTCAATTCATTTCATTCATTTTTTTTTGCTCCCTTGTAATATCCCTGGAGAATTCCTGTTATGAGTGTTGCACTGGTTTTACAGATTGAGATGAGAGAGAGAGAGTTAGTGCCTCAAAGGGAAAATTGGGATTTCCAAGGTTACACTTAAGGGAGAAAGCAAATTAAGTGAAATTCGTTATCTAAATGGTATTGGTTAGAAGCAAGAGGATTTGAAATATCAGGAAACACTAAATGCACCCTGTGGAAGAACCTCTTTTGAGGGGGAAAAAAGAGGCATGCTTGGAACTTCTTACCAAGATTTAATCAAAAGACTTTAATTTGGGAAATTTTTTTTATAACGAATTGAAATCTTTATCAGAAGACTTTTTAGAGGAAGGGAAATATTGCTACACTTTAATATCTAATTCACTCTAAATAAAACCAGTTCTGGGCCATTGGCCTGATTTAGAGTTTCACAAACAGTATTAGGACTGAATCTAATTCAAGTGTAGAAATGTAGATAGTAGTCCGTGCCAGTATCCCTTTAATACCGCTGGGTTCTCCCAAACTCTTATTATGGGCTAATTCTTATCTAGCTCTCTATCAATTATAGGGAGATTTATAGACTGATGAAAGTTTTGATTGAATTTGTAAGGAAAGGCTAACAGATGAACTCAGACCAGGTGAAAAATGTTGCCGTCTTATATAGTAAAGATGCAACATAATTATAAACTTTAATTTGTGGAAATGTAGGCTGCTTCCTTTCAAAGGTAAGTTTTAGATTTACATACGTACACCTTGACTTACTTCAGAATTTCAACAAGAAAAAATATCTGGACATAAGTGTCTTTGTAAAACCCAAGGTAGAGAACATTATGGAAAGTTTCAGCCTTTCTTTCTTTAAATGTGGGATTTTGAGCCCAGATGGATGAAACTTTCAACACATTGTAGGTTAACATGATCCTGGGTGACAAACTCTGAAGGTATTTTGGGGAGCTTGTGTCTTTTGTCCCGAATAATTGACATAAGAAGATAAAATACTGTTCTTCACTCTTTGTCCAATCTACAGTCATAGAAAGAAAGACTCATGTTTTCCTTCAGCACATCTAGTAATCCCTTTGCCTGCCAAAAAGATGAAAGTTGTACCAATATTCAGATCATAAGATAAAAAGGGAGAAAAATGTTCTTGGTAAACATCTTCAAAATGGTATGTTTGCCCGTAGTGACACGATGACTGTTTCTTAATGAAGATGAAAGGGGAAGGAGAGAAAGAAAAAACACACCCAAAATAATGCCACTTTAATGCCGCAAAACAAGGCTGCGGTTGTTTGGTTTTATTGCTTTTCAAAAACTTTTGTTTATCAGTTCATAGCAGTCATGATTCTCATATTTATTTTTTCCTTATTTAGTTCTATTTGGCAGTGTCGGCTGCTGGAATAAATGAATAAATAATATATTTGAATAAACTATAATTTAGATTTCAAGAGCATATGTTAAAAAAATTGGATATTCATCGATGTATTTTAAATGGAACTCCCACACACTAGACCATCTTACAGGGACTTCCTATGGTAGTTTAAGACTTTATAAGACAAATAACCCCACCATCCTGCTGTGGACATTGGGACATGCCTGAAATGTCCTGGCATGACACTTTCTGATTGTTGCCTTTTATTGCATGGAATTTGTTATTTAGGAAAAAAATCTTAAATATTTTATGGTAATAGTTATTTTCTGAATAACAACAGCAAAAACAAACAATATTTAGAAACTGTAAAATGAAGAACAATTGCCTCAATTTTGAAAAAAAAAAGATGTTCTGAAATATTTTGCTTTTGTCTCATAAAAATTATTTGAATTTTGGCCATTTATAATCATTCAAGCATTCAGTGGCATTTAATGACCACACTCTACAGATTTATGAATATATATTTTTATGTATCTTCTTTATAGCTATTTTCTCGATGATAGTGTGAAACAAACAAACCTTTTTTTTTTGTTTTAGCATTTTCTATGCATATTGTCTATCCTACAAAGACAACCTCAAGTACAGAACTTCCCTGGATAAAGATCAGTTCAGCCTTCAGCAGCTGTCTTATCACCTAACACTCCCTTGTCAGAAGAAACGTTTGGTATCAACTCACATCACTCATCTTCTAGAACACTCCTTTGGAACATTTTATTTCATAAAATCCCTTAGGGCTATAGAACTCTCAACAGCACTGGAAAATGACTCTTCCCTGAAACTCATGAATGAAAAACTAAAGCAGCAGTGGAATTCTATTACACTAGGGTGGAGTGGGCAAAGTAGAGAAAGCAGACTTAGGCATTGCTGTTCTCATGTACATGGAAGGGAGAAACTCATCTTTCAGTGTGTTCTTCCCTCTTGCATTTCTCCTAACCTTAGACACTTTCTTGATGAAGATACAACTTTGCAGACCAGGCTGTGTTAAGTCAGAGGGTAGAGTAGTAATAATAGCACCAAAGATAACAATTCATCATTTTGAAAGTTTCTGGAGTACCAGGCATTCTACTTACTCAATCCTTTACAGGCACAATCTCATACACTCCTCACATAAGCGATGAGAGGCAATTATTGATGGACCTACTTTATCATTTGGGAACTCAGATTTAGAGATGTTCAGAAATCTTCTCAACGTAAAGGTTATCTGAGGCAGAGCCAAAATTCAAATTAAGATTGGCAGGACTGCAAATAGCCTCTAATTAAATATGATTAAGGAAAACTTAATAATGCCTGGAGGATTACTACAGAAAGCTTCAAAGAGAAACAGTTCATCACAACCATATTTGCCAGTACCTTCTAAAAATTGTAAGCCTATGACCATGCATATCATAGAACTAGGCAAGAAGAGAAAACATAGTATAATAACATGACTTAAGCAGAAAATGATGAAAACCACCTGTTGTAATTATACATACTGTAATTAGGATGGGCACCCCTCATAAATTATAATCACTATTATTTATTTAGGTAAGTTGAGTCTTGGATTATTTTAATCTACCACTGTTATCTCCCATGTCCCCTCTGTAAGGTCCCTCTCTCTGATGCTCCTTCCCATACAACTATTATATATGATGTCTCTATGATAACCCAGTCAATGATGTTATTGTCTATAATGTCCTCAATGATGCTATTACCTGTGATGTCCCTCTATGATGCCCCTCTCTGTAATTCCCCCTTCAATAAACCCAGTTCAATAATGACAGCATAGAGACGGACATCAATTTGTGGGAAACGACTTGATTTTGTTTCACCATCTCTAGTGCTTACCCACTCACAGAAATCTTAACAGAACAGTATTTTTAAATTATAAATATGACTGTGATTTTTTTTTTCAGGACAGGAAGCACTTTTATTGAACGTATTGTTTAGACCCAAAATGGAAGAGGCAGAGTCACTTTCTCTGAAAAACACAGATTTGAAGGTAACTACCAAATAGAGATAAATCAATCTCCAAGGAAAATGACCAGATTCAGGGGCTTTTTAACCTTTCAGGAAACCTATTTTTATGAGTGTATTTTGGAGGAAAAGCTACACAAATACTGAAAAGGATCAAAATTGTTCTAAGTGCCAAACACATAACTCTCCACATTAATTGTGCTAGCTTCCTTTCCACCACCTCAGCCTGAGTCCATGGTTACTCCCAAGGACTCCTAGGAAGCACCACTAGCTATTAGATATAATGTTCAAATTTACTCAGATTTATTCAGAAGAAATCTGAATAAAATATCTCCCCATGGATCACCATTACAATGACAAAGAATTGGGAGATTTACAACTGATTCCTTTACTGGGTGGAAAAAAATCAGATCTCCATTTTCCTTAACAGATATTTTTTCCTTCTTGCTTTGGTGATCTGATTGGATTGTCTTATTTTCTGACTCTCTAGCTGGAAAAGAATCTTTTGGACAGGAATGCTATTGTGTGGGTTGTTACTGTAGTTGAACACAGATAGTGTGGTTATTATATAAAATTTGGTAAATACCTTCAAAATGCAGACCTCTCATAAGGACACAGACAATGAAAATTCCTGTGTTCTACACTATGAGTACCTACACTAAAATACTTGCCTTAACTTACATAAAGGTATTTATTTAATTTCTATAGAAACTGGGTATGTTATAGACACTGCCTCAAACAGGAAGAATGTACTTTGTGGAAAAAAGAACTTTTGTCAGCCTATCTGTGGTCTAGCATATATGAGTTTCTACTAATCAACTGTGAGAGCTAAACCAGGGGTTGGTAAACTACGGCCCATGGGCCAAATCCAGCTGGCCATCTGTTTTGATAAAGTTTTATTGGCACCCAGGCACGCTCCTTTGTCTCTGGATTGTCTATGGCTACTTTCGAGAAGAGTTGAGCAGTTTCCACAGAAACCATGTGGCCTACAGAGCCAGAAAGATGTAGTAGCCGGCCCTTTCCAGTGTCTGCTGACTCCTGCCTTTATGAATTAACCTTGCCCTCAGTTTCCCCACTTGTAACTGAGGGGTTGGGCAACAGTAAAGTTTTTCCATCAAGTTTGCACATTAGAATCACTTGGAGGAGTTTTGGGGAAAAGCACAGTGCCTGCGCTGCACCCAGATCTTGTGCCATTGGGCAGGGCTCCTGCTCAGGGTGGTCCATGTGCAGCTCAGGCTGAGAACCGCTGGACAAGATCATCACGAAGGCCCTTCGAGCTCAGTGCTTTCATCACATGAACTTCTCGTTAAATAAGTAGTATCTGCCAACAGGAACAAACACTTGGAAATTGTGCCTGAATAAATTCAGCCTCGGCATTGAAGGCTCACATTTGATTTATGCCATTCCAAGTCTCTGACTTGAGGAGTTTAGAATCCACAGTTTTGCAAGGATAAAGACTTAAAGACGCAGTGCTGTATGAATATAAAGGGTTTCTTTCGAAGAGAGATTTAAAATAGACTAACAGATTTAATGAGTCAACTTTTGATCTGTAAAAATAATTCTCTTTTAAAATATCATAATTAAAACTATTATATATCAACTATAAGCCATTTGGGTGCAAATCTCAGCTGCCAGCCCGTTCTCTGCAGACTCCCCACTTGGAGGAAAGCCCCAGGCTCTCCTGTCTCTGACACAGACAGCTACACCTGGAAGGTAGTCCTGAAAATGAGCTGCAAACACTAGCAAATCTGGGGGATAGCAGATAATATCAACTGCACCTAAATCATGTTTTGGGAAGGGATTAAAGAATATTTCATAAGCCTTTGGAGGTTTAAATATCGCTGAAACTGCCTGAAGGACGGCATGTGCGGGCCCAGACTACTCAGAGTCGGGCTGGGGGCATGGGGTGGCAGAAGCCTGCTGTGCACAGAGCTCTGTGGCTGCTTTCAGGCTGCCACTCAAGGCGCCTGCAGATGGTGGGAGAGGATCTCTGCAACGTCTGAGCTCTCCACATCTCAAAATAGATTTGGTTTGGCGGCTGCACAAACAAGTAAATGCCTCTAATGGTGACACTGACTGTTTCCCTTATGTTGTTAGCAAAGATGCTTTGGTTCGATTCAGGGTTTCTCAACTTCGGTACCATTGACATTTAGGGCCAGAAGATCCTCTGTTGTTGGGAGGCTGTCCTGTGCATTTAGGATGTTTAGCAGCATCCCTGGCCTTGACCCATTGGCTGCCAGTGACAGCCCCCTTCCCTTCCAAGCTGTGACAATAAAGCAATTGTGTACTGCTAAGTTTACCCTACGGTCCTCATGATTTCTTACCATCCTGTCTCAAAGTGGAACTAAAGTTAAGTCTATTCTGAGGCAGCAGGGAATGAAATATACACACGAAGTATCTATGCATAAAATAAACACACTCATCCCTCAGTACGCGCAGGGGATTTCTTCCAGAACCCCCAAGGATACCAAAATCCATGGATGCTCATGTGCCTGATATAAAATGGTATAGTATTTGCAGAAAACCTGGGCACATACTCCTGTATACTTTAAATCATGCCTGGCTTACTTACAATACTTAATACAGGTAAATGCTATGTAAGTAGTTGTTACACTGTATTGTTTAGGGAATAATGACAAGAAAAGTCTGTACATGTTCAGTGTAGATGAAACCATCCATTTTTTTGTTTCAAACATTTTTGATTTGAGGTTGGTAGAAGCCATGATGAGAAACCCATGGATACGACGGGTCAGCTGTACACAAATATAGTATTATTTTATCCTACTCCCATGAATGATAAATATTTCAACACCACTGCCTGAACTAAAGTTTTAAAAAATCAAATGGTGGTCTCTTTATAAAGACTTGCTTGAAAGAAATTACTGGATAGGAATTTACAGATTTAGAAAGGAATTCACCAGCCTGGGCAATAGCGAGACCCTGTCTCTACAAAAAGTAGAAAAATTAGCCAGGCCTGGTGGCACACGCCTGTAGTCCCAGCTACTGGGGAGGCTGAGGCAGGAGGATGGCTTGAGCCCAGGAATTGGAGGTTGCAGTGAGCTATGATGACGCCACTGCACTCTAGTAGCTTGGGCAACACAGTGAGACCCTGTTGAAAGAAAAGTAAGGAAGGGAGGAAGGGAGGAAGGAAGGGAAGGAGGGAAAAATGCAGAGAACTGAAAGGCAGTATTTTGCTTGCCTATGTATTTGAAATTCAAAAGAATGGTGGGTGAGCTATGATTTTCCTTTTTTAAAAAATCTATAGGCAGATTCTACCTACACAATAGAGACTATAATCTAATTAAATTATTACGGGCTTTTCCCATTTGTTTGAACAGGTATTTGTTACTGATAAAATACCTTGTACCTTTTCAAAATGCTCTAGTCATTAAAAAAATGAGCATTCAGTTACAAAAGAACTATAAGATATAGTCACTGGGCTTCAGAAATTGAAAAATAATTGGGCAGGGAAGACTTCTGCCCAAAGAATGTTTATAAAATAATATGCGAATAGTATGTAATTGTGAAGAGGTGGTAAACAGAACAGGAAATGTTGGCGATTAGACAATTGTATTAAAAGCTAAGCTGGAGTAGTCCACAGTGAGGCTTAAGTTGGTCCTTTAAGAATAATAAGGAGTTGGTAAAGAAAGGCCTGGAAGGATTGAGGATTCACTTTTATTTTCATGAACTGTACTGTCTGACTTTTTATAAGAACATATACAGTTGCCCCTCAGTGTCTGTGGAGGATTGGTTCCAGGACCCTCCGAGAATACCTAAATCCACAGATGTACAAGGCCCTGATATAAAACGGTTTAGTATTTGCATATAACCTACACATATCCTCCTGCATACCTTAAGTCATCTCTAGATTACTTATAATACCTAATACAATGCAAATGTTGTTATACTGTATTGTTTTTATCTGTATTTTTGATTGTTGTATTGTAATTTTAATTTATTTTTTGCATATTTTCAATCCACAGTTGACTGAATCCTCAGATACAGAATCCATATGTATCTACAGAAGGCTTACTATAATGCCTTTATAACTATAGAAAAGACTTAACATTTGGAATAAAGGGGTACAGATAAAAGCCTTCAGGAAATAACAGTAGTAATGGAAAAAGGAACCACTATCCTTTGTCCAGGGTTTTCCACGGGACAAGTGTTATGGGGTTTAATCCCTCACTTATTACCTCTGTTTTGCTGATGAGGAAATGAGGCTTAGAAAAGTTAGTTTTGGTTTTTTCCTTAAGTTCACACAACTCTAAAATGGCCAGGCCAGGACATTAGTTGAAATCAGACTCCAAACTTGTCTCAGGTCTGTTAAATCAGAATCTGCATTTTAATGAATGGTTCCTGTGTACATCTATGTTTGAGACTTGCTTGTCTAAGAAACCGATTTAAACCTACAATTCCAACTGATTCATGATCCTAGAGGGAGGAATGGCTAACCCACCAAAAAGTTTTGTTATTGACTAACAGATGGAGACCATTTTTATTTGTATCCATGCTTCGGCATGAATAACAAAATATGAATAAGAACTCATTTAGATCTCTTAGGAGATTTGAAATGTCAAACACATAGACCAAGACTCTAACTTTACATTTTAACCAGGGCAAATAATCACATTTCAAGTGATGAAATGAATTTAGAGATCATCAGAGATCTATTCATTTATGTAACACTTAGGTATAGGGCAGCTACTGAGTATTGAATAATTCAATCTTACTGTAAGTAAATAAAAAATGATTCCACACCTATTTCCATATTTTAACTTTGTATTTTTACTTGTTTATTTACATTAGAATGGAAAATAGATCATCTTAAATCATAGTCACCACTTCAAAGGAAAGTTCTTGGCTCAGTCCAGGGAGCCTGTGTGTCAAAAAGTGAAGGCAAAAATACTTTCTTTCCATGCCCAAACTCTTTCTTTCTCACTAGTTTTTTTTAAGTGGGCAATGTTTGGGTCATAATTCTGCTTTAATCATAAGTTATGATTAGTCAGGGGCAAAATGGGATCCCTGGGTCTGAGCCCTTAAACTTTGAGTTCTTTGACTGTAGTTATGCCTTTTAATTTCCCGTGGCCTCATGTTCTATATCATTAAGACGGTTCCTATTTACAGAGTTGCTCCCACCCACTAGATGCTGGGCTAGACACTTGGACCTATATTATCTCATTTAATCCTCCCAAGATCCCTAATGAGCAGGTATTACCATTCCCATATTTTTGCAGGAGATACACAGTTGTTCCAAGGATCAAATAATACTTGAAAGTGCTTTGCAAGCTGTCAATCTGGAGATTTACAAATGCTAGTCATTATTCTTGGTAATAGCTGGTTCTTGGTGTTGAATCAACAAATACCCTTGAACCACATCTCAAAATAAAGCAGCATCTTGAAAGATAACTCTGCCTCCCTTTACTATCACTCAGCCCTGGCCGAGAATACTTTTTCCTAGAGGTATGGAGGCAGCCTGATAGCCTTGCCTGATATGTTTTCAGATGAATTTTTAAAATCAGAAAGTAACTGTAACCACTTCACTTAAGGAGCTAAACCCTATAAACAGGTGAGGCCCTTGCTTGCTGAGGCCCTCTAGGGCTTAATTCAGCAATCCAGGGGCAAGAACAGCATCTCCCTTTAAGCTCCCTGGGTGGGGTTCGTATGGCTTCTCCACGTCTCCTAGATCTTCCAGAAGCAATAGTCTGAAAGTCTGCCCATTTCATTCTTCTTGGCTTTGACTCTGACCACACCAACCAAGAGCAACTGAGCTCGGGACAGCCATGTCAAGGGTCCATGTCAAGGGGAGGGGGAAATAAACACTCTCCACCAGGTCAGGATACTCATCCTAACACCTAAGTTCGTAAAAATTCCATAACAGATAAAGCAAGTTCACCATCGGGGTTGGTTAACACAATAGCACTTCCGCAAATTTGCCTCTCATAATGTCTTCCTAGAGATGGGTCCTTTCAGAGTGGAAATGACATAAACTGCTTGTGAGCCTGGATATTTACCTGACCTATTAGCCCTGTTCAGGAAGGAAATGGAGACCTCTGAGGAAAGCACGTGAGAAGAGCTAACAGTCCAGCCCGCGAACAGTAGACCTTTAATAAGAAAGCGTCTGGCCTGGATTTTATCATGGGTTGGAGCCCTCAGATTTTACCCTTGCCTGCAACTCCAAAGGACCGTACAGTCTGAATGTCACTGTTTGTCCTCTCTGAATGTTGCTTTTCATTGAAATGTGTTTTCACTTCAGTTTTTAGAATTAAGCAGATTTCAACACCAAAGTCAGCAGTTTCTGATGATTATTCACATTAAAAATTATTTCATGGATTGAGCTCCATGGAACTCTTTTCATAGCCTTTTTTATATACTATTATTACACATCATAATTAGCTCTACACCACAGAAACAACAACTTATCTTTGTTATTTATTTACGCATTCCCAGGGTTTACCACTGCTTCTCTTATAGTAGCTACATAAAAATATTCCTCAGGTGAATAAATAAGGTTCTTTTCTTTTTTTCTTTTATTTAAAAGCAAGATTTGATAAGACAGATAAGGAGAATAATATTTATAAAGGCACAAAAGGAATGGACGCTTTTCGTGATTTCCATATTGTTTCAGTAATAGGAACCTAGTCTAGAGCCAGGCACAGTGGTGCACACCTGTAATCCTAGCTACTCAGGAAGCCAAGGCAGGAGGATCGTTTGAGTCCAGGAGTTTGAGACCAGATTGGCCAATACAGCGAGATCCCCATCTCTAAAAAGATAATCTAAAAAAAGAAAAAAAGAGCCTAGTCTAGTCCAGTGTAAATAAAAACTATTATTTTCCTGATTTTTCCCCAGTAAGTAGCAAAAGAGATATAAGGGAGAAGACAGATGCTGACACCACTATTTTATGCATTCTGTACAACTGGCCCAGAAGAGAGCACAGAGAACAAAACACGCCAGGGCCACTACAGTGGAGGGGCTGGAAGCCTTCCCCTTCTGCGACCTCCTTCACTTCCGACCTTTCCTCCTCCCCAAGCCGTGGCCAATATGGAAGACCCTCCTTCCCATTCTGAGGGAGACAGCTACTAACACACGGCCCAGGGCCCCCTTGGTCCATCCTTCACTCACACATCAAAGGCAACTCCAAAACGAAAAAGAAAGCTAGCCCACTGAGCTCGTGATTGGCCTAGCTGCCCGTGTGTCCTGTCACCTGTCTTTACCTCATCTGTCTAGACGTGTCTAAACGTGACAGCCATGGTGTAAATGCAGCCTTCTCTTGTCTTGGAAACAGTTGTAGGTGCCCTGATGGCACCTGTGGTGCTGATCTAATCAGATAAACCAGGAATATGAAGGACCAGCTTATTGCCTTGGACTTCAAATTGGGGCTTGTTTTTAAAGCCATTTATTTCAGTTCACCATTCACTGCTTCTTAAAAGTCCATTTTACTATTTAGCTTGGTTTAGAAAGGACAAATCAGTTTCCACCCAATTACAATTCCCTTGAGAGTTGTTCAAAGTTTCCCATGTCAGCAAGAAACACATATCAGTCCTATAAACACTGAGTAATTTATGATACTGTCAAGAAATCCACAATTAGATGACAGCAAGGAAGCCTTTATTGTAACAGTAAATGCCCAAGTAAATAATAGCTCGAGTTCATCCAACACTTACTATGCGCCAATCACTATGCTAGGCACTTTACAAGCATTTTTGTTTTTGATGAGAAATGCAAAATGTGTTTTCCTTTGTCAGCTTAAAAACCATACATACCTCGTAGGTATGCAGAAACCTTAAGTGTCATGCCCAAAATTCCAGAACATAAAGTGAATAATGTTTAAGTCAATTTTGCAAATGCACTTGCATCAGATTTTTCCAGAATGCTTATGTCACATACTGAGAATAAATCAAATCTTTAGTCACGTTCATGTTCTCAGGCTACTCATGTCCACTTTATTATTGACCTATTGAATGTCAAAAAATTTATCAGTCTTTCTAAGAATAATCTAATTTATGATTTGTCAATGAAATAGAATGAGAGTTCTGCATATCACAGGCCAAAAAATGAAGTATTTAGTTAATGTAATATCAGCAAATCTTACCAATTTTAATTTGGTAACTGATGAAGATGAATTGTGTTCTTTCAAAAGTTTGCAACTTAAAATCGAATGCCACACACAAATAGATACTCTTGATTTATATTTACTCGTTTTATATATTTAAACAAAATTATAGTTTTTTAAATCTGCATATTAAGACATTTAGGAAAAAATTATCCTAAGAGGGAAATTAGCGACTCCATTTAAGTTGCAACCACAATTCCTTTGTTTCTTCATTGACATCACTGTCTTAACTCTCCTTTCCTCTGCAGTGTCCCCAAGGTACTCTGGGGCCAGCTCCAAGAATGAAGTCTGGCCCTTCCAGACAGTCCGATATACACTGGCCCAATACAGAAAATGGTGGCATGGGGACATCTTCAAGGCAGCTTTTTTTGGTGGCCCTACATGCATTATTCCAAAGCCACATCTCTGCAGTAATTTTCAGACCACGTGGTAAGACAGCATCCTACACCCGTGATGGCGGCTTGTAGCCAGGCCAGGTGTGTGTTTAAAATCACTGTAAATCACTGCATTTACTCCCCAAGACCTCAAAAGACTTTAGAAATGTCTGAACCACTTGAAAGGCGATGCTGCCTGTGCTGGCACTGTTAACTGCAGTAGAAAGTAGCCGAACAGACACGGAACAAACTGGGCAGCAGGGAACTGTGCTCTGGCGTTAGTTCAGAGTTACTACTTGCTAAGCGATTTGGGGCAACTCCTTTTACCACTCTCAGCTCCAATTTCCTCATCTGCAGAGTGGGGATGGAACAACATGAGCTCCAAGTTTGTTTCTGGCTCTAAAGCATTATTTTGGCTTATAGTGGGCATTCAGAGGTTTGAATAGCCTTCTCCTTATTGTGAATCAAAAAACCAGAAGGAAAAAAACCACATCATCCTCACTGTGTCTTGCTGTGCTAGAAAAGCAAGAAAAAAACCTCATATTTTTGCCTGGATCCAAGAGCCAATCAGCAATGACAACTCCTATTTCTTCCTAGTCTTCAGGGGCAAGATCTTGAATCTCATACTTTTACACGTTTCTGTTGACAGGGTGGTTTTTGACCTGTGTGATACTGCTTCTCTTTGCCAATTAAAAAAGAGACCACAGCTGGGTATAGTGGCTCAATCTCAGTACTTTGGGAGGCCAAGGCAGGAGGATCACTTGAGACCAGGGGTTTGAGACCAGCCTGGGCAACATAGTGAGACCCCATCTCTAAAAAAAATTTTTAGAAAATTAGCCAGGCATGGTAGCATGCACCTGTAGTCTTAACTACTTGGGAGGCTGAGGCAAGAGGATCGCTTGAGCCCAGGAGTTTGAGGTTGCAGTGAGCTATGACTGCACCACTGCACTCCAGCCTGGGCAATAGAGTGAAACCCTGTCTTGTGGGATAGGGGGGAAACCACAAAATATAAAGTAATGTAAATGTCTTTTCCCTCTTTTATTCCTTCTGTGATCACAGTAATCTTACTCATTCTAATTGTATATTTTCTCTCAGGAAATATACATTAGCCCCTTTGTCAAAAAGAAAATTATTTCACTGTCATTGTATAGAAAAGACTAAAAATGGCCCAAACCCTTAACCTGGCATTCAAAGACTTTCAAAATCTTCTCCCAAGGTGACTCTTCCAACATTATCTCTCCTGGCTCCTCAGTCAGCACCCCATGCCCTAGCCAGCATTTTCTAGAATTCCAAAGCTGTCTTGCCTATTCCTGCCGACAGGTCTCTGCTGGCCTCACTCCCGCAGAGCGCCTCACTCTGCTTTGAATGCATGATCCACAGATCTGTCAAAGCAGCTTTAAATCCCACCACCCTGAAGCAAGGTTTATTGTCTACTCAAAACCAGAGTCATCTCTTCCTCCTCTGAATCCCAAAACAGTCGTCTAACTCATCAATTCTGCACATGTCCATCAACAAGTATTTAATTGCCACGTCTCTGTCCTTTGCCAGGTACTTTAGAAATAAAACTACGAAATATATTAAAGCAACAACATGGACCCTTATCTCACATACAAATAATACAAGCAGCGGTTAAAAAATACCTGGCAGTCAGTCTTCCGCCAAAGTCCACACACTTAACCATTACACGTTCTGCCTCCTGGCTTTTACTCTTAACGGTTGTTCTGACACATATTGCAGGCTTCCTCTGGGCCAGGCACAATGCTATGGGTGTATATAAAACACTTTATTTTGCTCTTCCCAGTTTCTGTGACAGTAAGTACTATACATTATTAGCCCCGTTTTATAGACAAAGTAAAATGCAGCACAGGGACGTTAACAAGGCACCCAAGAATTACCTTTGTTTACACAGCCACGTGACTAAGAGGTACCTTGTGTACTTGTTTGTGCATTTTCCAGAACTCTCTGAGCTTACCAGAAATGATTCCAATAATAATAAAAAATCATCAGGCAATATTACTTCTTCTTTGCAGGTGAAGGAGTGGAGAGGGGGACTCACTGGGGGCTAGACAGGTGAGAGGAGGGGAAAAGGATACTGCCTTGAGTTTCCCATTAAGAACGTATTCCTGGAGATGCTTTCTTTTACTCTATCATAAATACTTTTGTACCAAACTGAGAAAATTAAAATATAATTTTAACATATTTTATAAATATTTGGAAACCTTATTTTCATCACATGGGAACTTTAAAAATATATACATTGCAACACATTGTATACACCTATGGAAATATCACTCTGTTCCCATAAATATATACAATTATTATATTGTATATAATTGTACTGTCAACTAAAACGAAAAGGAAAAACATACATTGCAGACTAAAGGAATGTTGTCATAAAATAAGTACAAGCAGAATTAATTGCATCTTCAAGGAATCAGTTGGAACTGGCCAGACCCCATATAACCAAAACATTTTAGAAGACATATGTCTGACTTACTCACATACCACATGGTGAAACAGTATACGGTATGTTTGTATTTTAGATTAAAATCTAACCTGGAATTGTTGTGAACTAGTTTGAAAAATTATATAGGGTTACATAAAGGATGTCCTGTGTGGTAAAAAGTGAAAAAGGAATAAGTGATAACAGGGATTTTACAAACATCTAGTAAATTTAACATTGTTTTCTAATACAAGGCTTGGAAATAGTAGGTGCAATGGCCCTTTTTCTGGGAAGCCTTTCTCCATCTCTCAGGGTTCGGGTGAGTATCCTTGCTTTGAGCACTATATGTGCCTACCTCCACCACCAATGGAGAAAATATTTAGTAGCTGTTCAAATTCTCTACTAGACTATAAACTCCATGAGAGCAGGGACTGTTTCTATTCATACTATCTTCATTTATTAAATACATATTAACTTTTTATGATCTCTCAAAAAACCTATATGAACGTGTATGTTCCTAATAACATAGCTTCAAAAGTCCTAAAGAAAAAAAAATGACAGAGCTATGAAGAGAACTTGAAAATTTCACTCTCTAAGTGGGAGGCTTAAATGTACATTTCCTATTTATTAATTATTAAGCAGATTTAAAAAATTAGTGAGTTTATGGAAAATTTGCATATGCAATTGTCTCAAGCCCTGATCTTAAGGCATTTAAACTGGCAATCAATAAACAAAGAGATACATTTAAAAAAATGTTTGGAACTTCAAAAAAAACTTCAAGATAAGAATCTTCCCACAAAAGATATGCCAAGTCCAAAAATGATGTTTACCCATCTACCAAACATTTAAGGAATAGATAAAATATTTTGGGTAATAGTTATTGCTATGTTTGCTGCCATCTCTTTTCTGCATAATGACATATCCTTAACAGAAATACTGGTTATTTGAATTTGCGGCCATATAGTTTAGATTCAGGAAGATTCTAATATTACATAAACAAATGCATACATGTAGACATATATGTATATGTATGTGTGTGTGTATCACACGCCTTTGCACTAGAACCTGCACTATACCTGCTACTATTTTCAAAGAAGAAACAAGTTATAGAAATCCTAAGAAAAAAGAAAAAAGTCTAGCTCAGTATCCACTTACAACTTTCCCAGTTGCAAACTGGGAAAGACTCTCAAAAATATAGAACTTTACAATCTATAAACTAAACCCAAGAGTGAAATCTCATGTCTTCACCTCCATAGGAAATCTGAGCTGTAATTGGAACTTTTTATCAAACTATTAAAAAAATACAATGGGACGATCCATTGAAACCTGAATTATACAAATTACCTCTCTCAGCCAACCTTTAGAATCAGAAAAGCAAAAGAGTGAACTGAACTTCAGCTTCAGGCAATTTAAAGGGTTATGCTGAAACTGAAGGGCAAGGAAAGGTCAATTTTTCTCAATTTGAATATTTTTATAGATGTAACTAGAGAAAAAAATAAGAGCCCCAACATTGTATGTTGGAACAGAAAAAGAGGAATTACTGCATTGTAATTCCTTATAAACTCTGGAGTGCGTTACATTAAATTCTCTTATGTGGTTCACAAATCAAAATTTTAATCCAAGTTTGGAGGACTGAGAGGCTTCTTAAAATTCAATTAAAATGATGTATTAAAAAAGGTCCCTATTACAATATGCTCCATTTAGAGACCTTTGCATTTGGCAGGAAGACTTTTCTCTTTTTATCTTAAAATAGAGTTCAGGAAATGCTAGTTTAATTTTCCCTTTGCTTCAATGTTTCATGAGTGCTTTTCAATGCATAATCTCTGAAAGTGTTAGATTACTGACATGATGCTATTTCAGATGAGTTGGAAGATTTTATTTGTATGAATTCTACATGTTGGAGTTTTTATGTCTTTTTTTCCTTTATGCTTAGGAAAAGACTGTAATGTATACAAGTAAATTATAGTTCTTTATATAAGCACACATCTCTTATACTGACATCTAATATGAGTAAAAAGAAGTCTCCCAAAGTTTAGTGCCATTGTAAGAAATAATCATTCTTCATAATCATTGCAGAATTCCTCTCTTCATATAATGGATTTTTACCAATAGGACAAAAACATTTTCAAGCATAAGACACTCGGGTCATTACATATCTGAATAAGCAAAGCAAATCTATTGTCTTATCAATGAAAACATCCTTAAATTTCTCCATGTTTTGTGTTCCCACATCATCGCAAATCCGTATCTATATGAGATCCCAGAGCTATAGAAAAATACATGCGCAAAGCACACTTTTTCAGACCAAAGTAATAATTAACAAGAACATACTTCCTTGGTTTGGTCCCTTTTAGAATGCTATTACTGCTTTCAAAAATCAACATGTATATTGTACTTAGGTTTTAAAGAAAACAAGGAAGTACATATGTTCATAAATATGTGATAACTGAAATGTCATAGACACCCGAATGTTGTATATTCTTATGACTTTAAAAAATTCTAACATAGTGGCATGTTTTAGAACAAACATGCTATGCTCTAGTATGTTAATTGTTCAAATGCTCGTAAGCATATTTTGTTGAACGGCTTTAAAGGCGTTTTGGTGCATTGGGTGCTGTTTATATACTTACAGTTCTGTAATTAGAAAATAAAATATAGTGTCTCATTAACTGTCAGGCCCTTCCTGTGACAGTACCAATGACCAATAACCCAGTGGCTTGATTAGACAAGTGCACAGGGCTCATAATTGAAGAGTTTCATTTTCATCCCAAAAAGGGCTAGAGCATGACAGTATTTCCTCATAAATTTGGAGATGTCATATAAATAATTAATAACTCTGCTATGATGATACACAAGTAATGAGCAGAATTTACTACCAGGTTTAAATATCAAGCCTGGGAGCTATTGAATATTGAACATCATTATGATTATGGTGTTTTAACAAACAATCGTTAAAAGGCAGTATTAATCAAATCAAAGGAACATTTTTGATAAAGGAAAAAAGATCTGGCATGTTTACATTTTGGAAAACAAAAATCAAACATCTCTGTTCAATCATTCCAAACACTCTCCCCAACCCTGCAACAACAGAACAAGGCGTGAAAAAAATTTAGAAACTTTGGTTTCTAAAAATTGATAGCCATATCAATTCCCGCAGAGTCTGCTTTAGAGGCACAACTCAGACACATGTCACCTTTGCTATTATTCACTTCGGTGGTACTTTCGTCCACTGCCACCGTGCGCTGCACTAGAATGCCAGTCAGCATCTGTCGTCCCTTGTCTGTGTCCCCTAAATTCTGGTGCTTTACTTCCTCTACATGGTTTATAGATGGATTTGTGCCAGTCACTCTTTGGACACTTAAAGTGAGATATGCTGCCCAGGTGAAGCTTTTGCTGCTCAGGTGACATTTAGAAGCAGGGATTCACTTCAGCATGTCAACTTCCCTCAACATGTCAAGAAATAGCAAAGCTGAATCCCAGATGCGGGCTCTAGAATCCCACCGTCACAAAATAAACTTTGTGGTCCCAGTAAACACAGCCACCCATTAGAGCTAAGGAGAGGCGATAGGAACCATTTGTTAAAGGTGATGGTGTTCTGAGCGATAATACTCTTTTGATCATGTGATTCATTTTGTTTGCTCAACAACGTGGTTATGTGTTTTTCCTGAGAGGAAGGACGTCAATATATATTTACTTAGAGCTTTTAATTTATACTTCCTTTCTTTTTAATTGGTGTCTTGTGATCTAAAATTAGCTGGTGAATGTAGTCTCCCATTCAAACTCTCTCAGCTGAGTTTTCAATAATTAGAGCACCGTCGCCTGAAGTTGAACAGACATCTGGAGACTTGGCTTTTTATTTCTTCCCTGGTGCTTTCTATCCATATTTAGAGAGTGACTTTTTTATTTGACATATAGCCGTATTAATTATTATCCCCCAAGCTGGAGTTAGGTTAATCATTTCACGTAAAAAGTGCAGTTTAAACAGTCTTGCCTATAACCTTACTGAATAAAGAGCCTACAAGAAAAGGAATTCTTTCGTGAAATCCGAGATTGTCGGAGCACTGTAGTTCACCAATAAGCTGGATATCATTTACACAAGGAATAAAAGGTCACGTGTCCTCTAAAATCCCACATTTGCTACAGACATTCCTCTTTCTATTCTCTTGTTTGTGAAGTAACTAGATACAGGTACAATGAGAGTAAATTGATTTTCCTGGATGAGTGAGGAAAATAAATGCCCCCAAAATGTCCAAAGCCAGATTTTATCTTTTGTGTCATTCTCTCTCTCTCTCCCTCTCTCTCTTCCCTCTCTCTCCTCTCTCTCTCCACTCACCCCTCGGAGAGAGGCAGTGCTCTCTTTGGAAGAACTGAAAGGACTGAAAATGATCCAGATTTTTAGAATTCGCCCTCACCTTGACAACGCTAAAATTACAAGCAGCAGTCAACTTTTACAAGATACCCTTATTGTGAAACATTTGTAGGCTGCCAAAAACATGCTAAAACTAATCAGATAACAAAGGTGAAGAGAAAACCTTCACCTGCCACGCAGCGAGCAGTGAATACACTTTTTATTTCCATGACATTTGCTGGCAGAAAGGGGTTGGCTTAAGGCAGATGGGACTAACCTTCAATTTGTCATAGCGCTCACTCAAAGCTGCCACCTGATGGTCTCGGTGCCGCCCAACCAGTTTACACAAGGCACAGATTAACTGGTCATCTGTCACGCAGTACATATTCACCTTCTCATCCTCGTGCTCCAAGCACATCAGCCCCCGGATGTGTGAGTCCGGAATTGGCTCAATCAGACGATGGCCTGTAAAGGGCTTCTTGTTCGGGTGAGTGGCTTTCAGGCACTCGTCACAGTAGGACACTTCGCAAGTGACACAGGTCTTCACAGCGTCCTGGGCAGGATCCTGGTCACAAAACTGGCAGAGGACCTTCTCGGCGGAGGTCATGGTGTTGGCGTCAAAGGCCCGCTCCCGGCGGGTCTCACTGGGGGAGTTGGGCCCACTCACCGATGCTTTCTGGAACCTGTCGATGATGTTCTGCAGGGTGACGTTGCGCTTGAGCCCGTCTAGACCTCGCTGGCTAAGCGTGATGACATGCCGGCAGGTGGGGCACTGGAAGGCGGTGATGGATTCCACGGACTCGTTGGTGGCACAGTGTGACACCAGGATGCGGTGGGCACAGTTGAAGCAGAGGCTGTGAGCACAGGGCAGCAGGAGGGGATCCTCAAAGAGCTCCAGACAAATAGGGCAGGTCAGCTCCGACTCCAGTGTTTCCATCTTCAGGCAAAGCTCTCCTGTGTCATCAGCAAAATCCAAGGAAGCCGATCAGCTATCTGGAAACGGAACGGAAGATTTGATTAGGCGCAGGGGGTCAGCCGTGGGGGCCTGTCAGTTTTGAATGCATCTCAGAATCATGCCAAACATAGGTCATGAAAGGGTAAGTGTGTGTACATTTCAAGTAATTCTCTTTCTATTCACTGGGGAAAGGAGAAAAAAAAAAAACAACACCCAGAGCCAGCAAACCAGCTAACATTTTCTCAAAGTCCCAGTCACCGAAAGTTACAATGTTTTTTGTTTTTTTTTTTTTTTGCAATTTTGTTCTCTAAAAGGCCTCATTCCAATCTGGAAAGTAATTGAAACTGTAATTTCCATAATTTGTATCTAATCACAATAATTGTATTGTGTCACAGCCAAGTTTCACCTTGCATGAAAAATTAAAATGTAGATATGTTCACTAATGAACTATAGAGTCTTTTATAAGTTTGAATTTATGAACTTACATACTAATGTATATGTGTTTTAAAGACTTTTACTCTGCAATACCAACACAGGCTTCAAGAGCTGTAGAAAGGTAGTTACTATAGAAATGGGCATGGAATGTACATGAAATCAAATGCGCAGATTTCAGCAGAAACGATCATGTCTACGTACGGGATGTCATTTTCCAAAATATATTTCTGAGAAAAAACACTGACTTTCACAAAGATGATTGTGATAGAGGCAATATTTTTGGCATATGTTCATTACTCTTCTGAATAATTCTATTGTTTAATGTAGCAGTGGGACGTGGGTGGGTAGAGAGAAGCAGAGAAAACTATCTTGGGGACCTTTTTGGTGGCTGCCGTGAGCTTGTGCACCAATGACTAATATTTAGCACAATGATCTAGTTAATTAGAACATGGATTTTAGTGGTTATCATATTCATATGACAATGACAAGGCTTAGAAAATAAGGAAGCTTGCAAGGACTGCTGAGGGACCCTCCTGGCCTAAAAACTCCCACCGTGGGCTTGTCACTGTTGCCAGCAACAGGCCAGGCTGGCAGGAGGTCCAGCCTCACACTCAGAGCCATGTTGGCCTGGGCACGACCTCCGCCAGCTTTGTTGCTCCCCTCCAGGCCACCTTCGGGTGGCCCAGCTGTCTGCTCCCCTCGTCATAAAGACCTTGCTGCTTTTGTGAACTCTCATCTGCCTTCCGTTCAAAAAAGGTGAAGGAAAGAATCTCACACAAACCCTGGTTCATTAAGGGTGAAGCGGCCTCGTGCTCATTAGCAGGCCTGGGAACCAAGCCTCTTTGAACCTCCTCCCTTTCAAGACCATTAGCAGAGGTCTGCGGCATGGTGCCGGGACTATTAGATGCAGCCCACTGCAGGCTGTGGGAGAATAGTGCAGTTCACCCAGTGGTCAGGAGGTTCAAATCACCCCGGGCGGGGGGGAGGGGGTCCCAGCTGGATTTATGGGAAGGTTTCACATCCAAAGCTATGTTTAGTGATTCTGACAATCTGCCATCGTGTGTATTCACACCTCCACTTATTTACAAAATTCATGATTTCTAGAATACTTTGACCTTTTCTGAAATAGCATCCCTCAGAAATACCATGTGGTACTTTGGTGAAATTAATGCTCATCTTGCTACCTACCGAATGATAACAGATCATTAAAAGTTTAAAGTATGTCCTGAGCCTGTTAAAAATTAAAAAGCTACTGTTTTCATAAGAGCTTGATATCTTTAAAGAAATCTTCAACCAATCGCTAATATTTACCACTTAAGAAAGAATAAAGGAGCAGCTGTAATTTGAAATATTAAAGCTTGCTCATCTTTTCACAATCTGCAGTGGAAACTCTGGGGGTGCTGTTATAAGAAAGCTATCGTCCTCACTTGGTCCTAGTCAATTCTGCCTATATAGAGGTGGCTCAGAAGAAATTGAAAGGTTTTACTACCTATTAATCATTATTTTGGTTAATCATGGGAAAAATTTAGAACTATCTCTAAATCAAATTTCTTCTTTCTTTCCATCAGAAGCATATAAATTCAAGGGAAAATATAGCCCTTTTGGTCTGCTTTGTTCTCAGGTGAAACAAGAACACCTACCAATAGATCTGAACAGAAGGATGAACATCAAATTATATCTGGAGAGCTATGATGGCTGTATTTTTAATGCAGGTTCCAGGATTCCATCCCAGAGTGATGTCACGAGATTTTCTAGAGGTGATTCCATTGGGGACTCCAATGGAAATGCTGACCTTTTATCCAGTCATTCAAGAAATGGTTACTGTGTGTCAGGCACTGAGCTGGCTCAGGAAGCCAAAATGGCATTCTCATCCCCTCATCTCTATTATCATGGGCCAAGCCAGCAACATCTCTTACCTGGGTTATCATAAGACCTTTCTAAATGGTCTCTGGGCTTCTGCTCGCTCTTACCCTTGCCTCTACAGTCTATCCTCCACTCAGTAGCCATTGAGCCTGTTAAAACATGACAGAGCATGCCTCTCCTTTGCTCTGCCCTCCAGGGGCTTTCCGTCTCAGTTACAGAGCAATTCACCAGGATAAAACCAGCCCCAGACAACACAGACTCAGACAGTGAGCTCATTTCCTCCCACGCTACCCACTGCTCTCTCTGCTCTGGGCACATGGCCTCCTTGTGATTCCTCAGACACACCAACCACATCCCATCCCCGGCTCGCCCCCACAAGGTCTTTAAAATCCACATGACTCTCTGCTCCAGTGCCACCGTCTCTGTGAACCCACACCCCCTACTATCACCATGATCACCCACCCATCTAGGCAATCCTTCTCCCCCCTTCTCAATTTATTTTTCTCCCTCACCTTCATCAGTGACATATTCTATTACTTTGCTTATTGCTCCTTCTCTCCCGCTTGTCCCCAACACTAGAATATAAGCCGGGTGAAAGCAGAGATTTTGCTTTGCTCTTTGAGAGATGTACCACCAGTGACTAGAACAGTGCCCAGCACGTAGCAGAACTCAAACATTTGTTGATCCCATTAAATATGCTGATGTTTGGGCTGAAACCAAAAAGAATAAACATAGCTCTTGCCTTTAAGGATCTCTCAATATATCAGACCAGGGGTCAGCAAACTTTTTCTATAAAGGGCAAGATAGTAAACATTGTTGGCTTTGTGGGCCATAGGGTCTCTGTTGCAACTACCCAGCTCCACCACTATAGTGCAAAAGCAATCATACACAATACATAAAGGAATGAGTGTGGCTGTGTCCCAACACAACTGTATTTACAAAAACAGCTAACAAGCTGGAATTGGCCTGCAGGTAATATTAATATTTTGCTGACCCATGTAATAGAAGACAGAGACACATATAGCTAACCAGAATATAAAATGAAAGTCACTCTTTAGAGAGGTATGAATAAAATGCTGTGTGGGCAACAGTGGCAAGGATGGTGGAGCAAGACTTTGACAAGCGCGTACAAGTTTCGAGTGCTAACGGGAAATGATATGCAGGGCGATTGCAACCTGACATCAATGGAAATGATGTGAGCCGAGTGCTTAGGGGCAATTCATGAAAGAATGATTTCATAGGAGCTTCTCAGAACTGGATCTTTTCCTTTTATTGCATTAGTGCCTGGCATGGTGCTTTGCACGAGTGTCTACACTGCAAATGGTTAATAGCATTAAGTGTTGACAAAATGCCTATATGTGATAGCTGAGATTCAGCCAATTTTCTAAATCTTTTGCTTATATGCTGCCAAAAAGGAGGGTTTTGGTTTGAAATCTACAGTAGATCTCATTTTTTTCCACTTTTATCTGGACAGCATTTTTGTTAAATTACTCAACAATATCTTACTTGTACACATCCCATTCTACCCTCTAAAAAAAAAAAAACTAGTGTGGTTTATTTTCTAGTTTTCTTAAAATATCTTTTCAGAGAAATTAAAATGCCATTCATTCTTTCACCAAATATTTAAGTCCTTCTATGTGCCTGGTCCTGGGACAAGTACTGGTAATATCTGCCCCCTGCCTCAGTGATCTTATGGTTCATTACGGGAGAGAAAAATATCAGCAAACTGTAATGCAACATAAAAGATGCATGCCAAGGATAGACAGGGAATAATCAACTGTACACTGGGGGAGAAGGACAGGGAGTGGCATCCTGAAGGAGGGAAAATGTGAGGTGGGTTTTGAAAGATGAACAGGGGTTCACCAAGCAGAAAGTGGTGGGTGGGTGGGAATTTTGTTCAAAATGTTATCTTTCTTTTGTCTCTTCTTAACCCTCATAATTTAATTTCCACGCCTCAAAAAAAAAAAAAAAAAGAAAAAAAAAACTTCTTAGCCTTCATTCACTTCAATAGAAGGAAATCACACGTGCATATTGTTGTCAGGAAATTCTATAGCTCAACATTTTTTGTGAATGGGCTCATTGGTCCTCATTCAGAAGAGGATGTGGGTAATCATGGGAGCCCTTTGCAACAAACTGGCAATGGCAACAATTCACAGCTCACCCCTCTGCCTCTCCATGGTTCATACATCTAGAACAGTGCATGGAATGATGAGTGAAAGGGGAGAGCTGGACGAGTGGCTAGACAATCTAGGACATTCCACAGCTCTGGTACTTACTAGCTATCTTCGTGTCCATGGGTGAGTGTCCACAGATGTTATTCTTCTAGCACTCACTCTCATCCCTCCCTAAGCAGGAGAGTCTTCGGTGACAGGTTGCAGTTAAGACCTGCATCCCGGGACACACTGGATGCAAGATATGTTTTCAAGAAACTTCCTTATAGATTCAAGACTTATGTGAAAGCACTTCTTTAAAATGGAAAATTAATAAATGAATGTTTTGATGGAAAATAATGATGTAAATGTTTTCTTACCGCCCCCTCCTCCTTTCCGTCCCTCCCTCCCTCATTCTGTGTGTCTTCGTCCATTTTGTGTTGCTATAGAAGAATACCTGAAGCTGGGTAATTTATAAAGAAAAGAGGTTTATTTAGCTCAGGGATCTGCAGGCCGTGAAGTACAAGAAGCATAGCCTGGCTTCTGGTGAAAACCACATGCTAGGTCAAAACATGGCAGAGAAGGTCAAAGGGGAAGCCTACACGTAAGAAGAAAGAGCAACAGGAGGAGGAACCTCACTTTGTAACAGCCTGGTTGCTGGGGAACTAATCCATTCCGTGAGAACCAATCCAGTCTTGTGAGAACAAGAACTCAATACCGCGAGAACTCACTGTCCTGAGAACCGCACCCGGCCATTCATGAAGGATCCACCCCCAGGACCCAAACACCTCCCACTAGGCCCCACCTCACAGCACTGCCACACCGGGGATCAAATTTCAACATGAGATGTGGTGAGAAAAAAACAATCTTATTCAAACCATAGCACTGTATATCACTGAAATTGTACTTTTCCAGTTTTCCTCTCTCTAACCTCTGCTAACTTCTTCCTCTTGCTAATCAAAGCCTAAGTATTTCCTAATAGCCTATGCTTCACTTTGGAAAAGCCATCCAGTTTGTTCATTTGTTTCATGTACTGCCTCTCTGAGAATGACTCCTAGGCTCGTATCTCCAGGTGCCATCGCTTTCTGGAATCCCAGTTTAGCACTGATAGTTCTTTGCTTCATGTATTCCAAGTGTATCAAACTCAGAATGCACATCACAGGGGATGTATCTCCTTCCCTCCCAAGCCAGTCTTTATCTTCTCTAGAGGGCTCCTGATCACCAGAAGGCAGATGCTCGCTAGAGTTTCTACTCCGTCTTTTGGGGGAGGCAGAATAATGGCCCCCAAAGATGTCTATATCCTACTCCTCAGAACCTGTGAATATTTTAGGTTACAGGGCAAATAGGAATGAATGTTGCTGATATAGTTGAGGTTGCTAAGCAGCTAACCTTGAGTTGGGGAGATTAGCTTGGAGCATCCAGATAGACCCAATGGAATCACAAGGCTCCTTAAATGTGGAAGTGGGAGGCAGAAGAGTCAGAGTCAGAACTATAATATATGAGAAAGACTTGAAGATGAAGGCAAGGGCCACAAGCCAAGGAATGCAGCAGCCTTTAGAAGCTGGAAAAGGCAAGTAAAAGGAAGAGGAAGAGAGCCTCCAGGAAGGCATGCTGCCCTGCAGATACCTTGCTTTTAGTCCAGCGAGACCTGTGTCAGACATCTGACTCCTAGGTCTGTAAGATAATGAATTTGTGTTGTTTAAGGCCATTAAGTTTGTGGCAACTTGTTACAACATCAATAGGGAACTGATAAACCCTCCATCCTCCAAATCGAAATCACTAGCCAAGACATATGTGTATCAATCCTTAGTAGCTCTTTGTGTTGGTTTCCTTCCCTCTGTTCCCACTGCCTCTGTTGATCCAGACCCTCTCTGTTGCATTCTAGATCATTACTAAAAACCCTCCTAATTTGATTTCTCACCTCCAGTCTTTCCTCCTTCAGATGAATCTTTGTAATGTGCTTCTGGCCCCACCATTCTTCTGGCTGCCCAAAGTATGAGTCTTGATACATTATCTCCTTTACAAATCCTTGCCCCAGTTTCTCCCAAACTATCCTTTCAACCTTATTATCAATCACTCATCTCCTATACCAGGGACCCAGTAAATGGGATCATTTGCTGCTTTTAACAATTGCTTTTCTTCTTAGCACAAATCATTTTTCCTATGTGAGTTTTTGTGGTTTCATGTTTGTTTTGTTTCTATTTTCTGGCTTTTTAAGATGAGACTAGAACCTCCTAGAAGCCCAAAGAACCCTGAACACTGTTGGATTTGGTGACCTGATATTAAACAAAGAGGAATTGTCTAAAAGAATGGCTCTAAATAGTGTGACATGCCTTAACTGTTTACATGTAGCAAAGTAATCCTTTTAACTGAACGCAAAGCAATATAATTATCCTGTTCACAAAATAACTAAAATATTTACTTAAAAATGTTATTTCTTAGTCCACAATGGAATAGTTGGTAATAGGACCCAGGTTTAAAGTTATACGATTAATGTTATTCTTTCAATATGGTTGAATTCACTCTGGAGCTGAGATGAGCATGCTCGAGCAGACACACAAACACAAATCTCATACAGAGATGACATTCACAGTCTAAATTTGAGGCCAATCATGAATGTGTGGCCTAAGTCAAATGACTAACTCCCTCACAACTCCCCATGATAAAACCTGGATGTAAGAGGCTTGTGCCTTTTGGGGTTAAGGAAAATTAATCAATAGAGGGATGGAGAGCTAGCAGTGAGGTTGTAAGAATCATCAGACCTTGGCACCCAGATGATGGCTAAGGTGACCTAACTGATTCAGTTTCCGGGGCAGACGGCCCCTCGTTCCCTTTGGGCTCCAGATATCTTCATCCCAGGAAGAGAATTATTGTTACAGGCCCAGGGCATCGAAGTTAATGGGGTTCATGACTGTTAGATTCATCTTTTCTGCCTCCTCCTTTGAGGTAAGAGGCAAAAATATTACTCTGGCAAGTCGATGAAGACAAAGCATTTAACTCCCAGCCTGTATTGTTACAACCCTTGCCACCATCCTGCTGGGTAGCTCATTTTAGAATTTCACAAGTTTATTCTTTGCAGTCTCTCCCGACCTCCTCTGCTATGATGCAATCAAGATAATCTGTACCTGGAAGAAACACCTAGGACCCCTGTGAAGATAGCATGCATTGCCAGGTTAATCCATGGCCAAATTCAATGGGTAGGCTTTCTGGTTCAGAATGCCAAGGATATGGAAGTTTTACATGTATATTCAAGAACTGACCAAGAATTACGAGTCTCCAGACTAAATGCACTCTGTGAGTTCAATCACCCATTAGAATAAGGAGATATGCCATCATTAGCACATCATCCATGATTTTTTTTATTTCAAATTTCTCTTAATAGAGGCATTCACATTTTAATCATAGGTAAACCCACCTCTCATTACTTTCCTACATGTACTGTGTCATATCTGCATACTTGAAGAAAAACAATCATTTTTCTAACTTGGAGTATTTGCATTGTATCCATCAATAATTTTACTTTCAGCCCCTCGCTTTGTACAGCTCTGAAAACCTTCACTATCAAGGAAATTAGTGAGTCACTAGACCGAGGAATAAACTTGGATACCAACACTGGGTGGCCTGTGATCAATTGTTAATACCAGGTGGCTCCTAGCCACTGCCCGGATGATTCCCAAGGCACTTCCTCTGGTTCTTTTCCAAATATCCTCTGGACTATAGAAACTAAGCTTATTGTTAAATTTACCAAAACGTAACCGAAATGACAAACACACTGTTAAAACTGCACAATGTTACACCAAGTCACATAAAAATGGTTTCAGAAAAGGAAGCTCTTAAAAGTGTTGCAAACAATAAACAGCATCAAAATTGGTACGAATAAATTGAACTCTTTGAGAGTCCTAAATTTCAGAAACACAATCAAGTGAATTTACTTGACTGCCCACACCGCCCATCCTCTGTACACCTGAGTAATTAAGGTTTAGTTGACTTATTGCCATCTGGATTTTTGCTATGAGATTGCCCCCATTACAGAACTATAGGTGGAATATTTTTTTAAAACTGCAGTATGATATTTCTATCTTGGATCAGCAGAAATAGACACTTTCAGAGGACTGGAAACTATTGAACTGTGAAACACTGGAAATCGACCTGAGATTGTGAGGCAGAGACTGCAACAGGGACTGAACTCAGAAGAGACTTGCTCTCATCTCAAATGAGCATGATTTCTCAACTCAGAAAATTATCTAACACAAACTCAATAAAAACTGGCTGCTACATCCAAGATGAATTCACCATGGATAATTTTGACTAACATAATACAAGCACATGGCATCTGCATATTCAATCATGCAGTTTAATATTTAACCATAATGAGTTGTAAAAAACACCGAAACTACCCAAATGCTACTTTACTGATTAGTACCCTGGCTGATTTGAGAAGCAGGTGAGTCAGTAAAGGGATAATAAAACAGGGCCATGAAGTGATGGAAAAAGAGGAGAAGGAGATCCAATTGAATTTAACCGTATTCTGAAAGACTGGAAATTGATACCATAATATAGGCTATTTCTCACTCCAACTTATGGCAGAGAGGACTACAAATGCAGACTGGTTCTTAAAGCAACAGTATAAATAATACATCAAGTAAGAATAGGCCAAAAAAGGTGACCCAGTAATATTCTATAGGTAACGGATGTTACTCTGAACGGTCACTGTGGTTAGCCTCTGACTGTTAGCACACTCAAATTCATCTGCTTAATCGGCAATAGACCTAAGAATTTCTGCCAACCAAATTGTAGGGTACCAGAGGAACTGATTGGAAAAAAAAAATGACAAGCAGATAAGCACTGAGATGCTAGCCTCGAGTTTTTAAATAATTAATTAATACAATAAATATTTTGAATAACTTGGCATTTCCTCTTTATTCTAGGGAGTGCTGGAATTAAAATACTTTACCTGATACCTGAAGCGAGAAAGAACTAGGGAAGACTTTTAATTTCACCAAACACCCACCTGCTGGGATTCATGCAAATCAAATTAAACTGTTAACCAAACCTTTTCTGTACTTCCACATCTGCCTCTAACATGCTCATTTTTAGTAATTGGATCTCTAGGACATTCTTTAAAATAATCACATACTTGCCTGACCATGCAACCTGATTAATAATGAATGAACATTTCTGAAAAGAATCGCTTCGAAGCATGGCAGATGTCTGTGGGGATATGAAGGCTTTAATGATCAAAATTAAGGGGAAATGGAAGCTGGGTCACACCATCTGGTTATTTTAATTGAAACCTAGTCTTCCAAATTTACTTAACAGAATGCTTAAACATTCTTGAGGTTCATTTATACGAGCAGACAAGCACGAAGACAAATGGCAATGCAAAAGAGAGATCCCGAATCCTTGAGGAACAACCGCCCTCTCCCGCTCTGTCCTAATAGTGAAGAAACCCCCTCAACGGTCTCGGAAATGCAAATCGTTCCATCAAGAGACTGACAAACAGGTTAAAAACAGGAACTAGTACATAGATCCTTAAGAGTTCTCTAGACACCTCTCTAGATTCTGACAAACAGATCACCTTGAATACCCACCAATGGACTGCACACTAGTTCTTTTTGAAGAAACATCGCCGTAGGCAGAAGATGGGGACCCACGAAATGACAGACAGGCCACCGAGACCAGATGGTGGGTGGCAGGCAGTGCTGGAGCGGTCCTGTGTGTCTGTGAGAGCGTCGACAGTGAAACACAACAGGAAAATCGGCCCAACAATTCCAGGAAGGCCAGCTCCACCTCATCCACTTCGCCAGGGTTGCCCGAGTTGAAGAATCAGCTGCCTTTTCCACGGCCCCCGCCGCGACTTCCCTAGCCCCTGGCCTACTCAAAGTTCAGCTGAAACCAAATGAAAAGGTAGCTCAGGTCAGGTCAACACCCACTGCCTGATCCAAAAAAATGATGACTTGGCACCAGGATCTGTACTCTCATTGCTCACAGGAACCAGTAGCAGCTCAGCCGACTGGGACGGTGTCCTGCAACCGAAGGCTGGATGCCAGCTTTCCGTGCTGCCAACGGGAGCCGTCCCTACCCCAGGCACTGGCTTCCCTTGCATTTGGCCTTTTGGCTTTCTACGGAGCACATTAGCAAATTATGCTCTGGATGCTGGTTTGCTCATTTTTAAAAATAACTTACACATTATTTTGTGTTTTTATCTTCTGAATTAAAGCATAATGTCTGGAAGAAGTTTTTTTAAAAAGTTACATCAGGAAGAACCATCTCCTGTACAGACATAATAAAACAGAGGGGTTTTTTTTTCTTCTAAAAATAGAGATCTAAATTGCAATCCAGCATGCCCATAAACAACTGAAAATGTATGTGCATATGAAATGTATACATACGTATATACACACAAATACACAGGTTTTACATAATACACATATGTGCATATATTATGCACACATGTATACATACATCATGTGTATATACGCATCTAATATTTCACAAATATATGATATATATAACAGCAAATCTGTAATGAGTGTCCCAAATTTCAGTCTCTGGAATGGCAAAGAAAGGGTGAATTTAGAATGGAAAGTAATCTTTTAAAATTTGATCAACTAAAGGAGGAAGAGGAAGTAGTTTCCCAAAAGCAAAAGGAAAAAAAAAATTGTTGTGCATTGCAGTTCTTTGAAGGATGTTGCTTATCACTATGTAAGACAAGAAACTGCAACTAAAGTAAATCATCAGGAAAATGTTTTTTAAAAAGTCCTGCAAAATTCAATGTATACTCCAGACTTTGGGACTCCACCAAAGGTGTTTAAGGAACATTCGTGATAAAGGGGAAGCAAGAGGCAAGAACTGCTTCTTCGGGTTGCCTAGTCTGCATGTCACAACGCCTACCTTCCTGCCATTGCAACACTTCACAGTAAACCAAAGTGTGCTGCACATGTCAGGACATAAAAATATAAACATAGATCTTCTTGGCTTATGTCTCTCCAAATTATAACTTCATTTGTCTTTTAACAATAAATAAAGGGATTACTCAATTTCACGTATAGATGACTTCCTTAAGAAGCTCCCATTGTCCGTGGAACAGACACGTATATATCATCAAACAGAATTCTAAGCAACTTTTTTTTTATCAAGAGATTTTAAAACATTGTTTTTCTTAGAACATTAAAATTGTCAAAATTTCTACAAGACAGGCCCACCTTGTCCATATTTTGGCACCATAGTGGAAAATTAGCCTAAACATCTCAAGTTGAAACATCAAGAAACAAATATTTACTCCACCCCTCAAAAGAAAATGGTAAACAATCAAATATTTTATAATCCTCTAAAGAGCATAATCTGACAACCTCCATATGAAATTTCCTACTATTAGAGGGTCTCAGATATTTCATGTCTTTTACAGTTTAAGAAATAAAGTATTCAATTTTAAAGGCAAACAGAACCCACTTTACATTATATTGAAAATGACTGATGTTGTCCAGGTCTATGCTGTACCAAGTGTCATGCAAGAATTTGGCTCTGAATATAGTGATAGCAGACTGGAAAGAGGAGGAAGAAGGTGAGAGCTGGTCACACCTAGTCTCCTGGCAGAAGTATAAATCGACCCTCCCAGTGAGTGGGCCAACAGTGCGGTGGTGGCAGAAATGGAAGTTATTAATAATATCTGTGAAACCACTCATAGACGACAAGTGCTTAATGCTGTCTTCCCTGAATGCTTTTCCAAGTGTATTTATAGTTCAGTAGGCATTTCTATATATATTGATAGAACTAGTTCTATGACTATATAAAATCCTATATATGCCTATAATGGAATTAGTTTTTGTAGCCATATATATAACATGTATGTGTATATAGGTACACACACATATGCAAAAGCACGTTTTCAAAATTATTTGTGACTTAATAGATTCAGTCTTCACAAAGCCCTCAGCTATAGCATCATTTTTGCATTACAGAAACATTCCTTCCACGGTGCAAACACAGAAACCTGTAGATAATTTTTATTTACTTAATAAAAACAACAACAACAACCTATTCTTATTTGCAAAGGGTTACCTAGAAGTGAGCAAAAGGGTACAAGAGATCTACTCTCTCAAAGACAGACCAGTCGAGTGGGATTTTTGCAGCAAGTAGATTGCACCCCGGAGAAACACTTGCCACTTGGAGAAACTTTTTCTTGCTTCATTTATACACAATACTCTTCTAGAAGGCAGAGGAAGTACACACTCTCCCCTTCCCAATTATTACCCACCAGAAGCAAAATGCATCAATAAATAGTTGCTTATGATAGCCAATGTCACATTTCACAATTGTTCTCTGAACACTGCAAAGCTTAAGTTCAAAGACGAGAACAAACACTCTGGTCTGGTGACTCATGGAGGTAATGACGATGTTACAGAGTAACTGATTCCTATTGTATGAGCAGATTGGTAAATTCTCTCAAATATGATAGCTCCTTTTCTCAAAGAAAATCACTTTTCCCCTCAACTTCAAAGTTAGCCACACACAAAGGCCTCATATGCTCACAATACACTGAAGCTACTTTGTGATCTTAAGAAATAAAGAAAACTAACCCTTATTCACAACTCCTGGTTAACTATTATGAAGAAAACGCTTTAAATATTTCCCGTGATCACTGAAGCCCTACAGTTAGGGCATGAAGTCTTTTTTTTTTTTTTAAAGGCAACAGAATGAGGAGTGATTCTTTTGTTCTGAATTGTTATTGCAAAGCACCACATGAAAGAAGGGGAACGATGGGAACATGGCAATGAAAAGGACAACAGCGCTGACAAATGAAAACAGGATATTAAGAACAGCGTCGGGACTGTGCGTCTGTGCAGAACAAAGACGGGAGGCTTCTCGAGAGAAACTCAAGCAAAAATATTCTTAACACATTTAAATGCTAATGGGTAAACGGTAGTTTTTCCACGCAGCACAGATCTTTAAGTCTGGGGCAGTAAAACTAGGTTATCATTAAAACACACACACAAACACACACACACACAAATGCAAGTGATATAAAGTACCATAAAATCAAAACTGCTTTCAAATCACATTAAATCACCTTGCTTTCAACCCATGATCTACTTCCTGAAATTTCTAGATCTATGTTTTGCCCTATCTAAAATAAGATACTGATTTTACCAACTGACCTAACTTAGTATATAGTCCTAGGGAAACTGATTTTTTTACAAGAAGAAAAAAATCTCCATTCACAGACTACTGTAACTTACAATTTAAATATAACCTATAAATAGAGCTTTCGAGAACTCCCAGAGAAACTGTGCGATGGGTACTGTGTGTAGAAACAATCACAGCAATTGGTTTTGCCAGGTCACTGTGATATCATATGATATTTTTCTTCTGATGCAAATTCTGCAAAAGTTGCTAGTATGACAGTGCACTTAATAAGACATCATTATAGTTTATTGGACTTATCACACAATAAGAATTATTATTGCAGTCACTAAGCTAAAGAGGTTCAGAAAAGTGATATATCCTATCTTGCACTGCATCGAAAATTTTAGTCTTTTCCTCATCTCTCTGTTTTGCCAAGATTCTCCTTTTTTCCCTTTCCTGATCAGATGAGTAATGAACTAATGTGCTTTCCTCCTTGCTATTATGTTTCATCCAGCTTTCTCTTTGGTGTACTGTCAGAAAACTCAAGCCTAAGCCCTGAGCTCAGTGGGTACAAGTGTCCTTGGTCTAGTTTTGGGCTGACACCGCTGATGTGATGTCATGTAAAGAAACGCATAGTACCTTGAAACCAGATAAACCCGAGTTCAAACCCTGGTTCTGCCATTTCCTTGAAAAGGCTGACAGGAGCCGGATACTCTACGTATCTTATACTCACAGACGCTCTTCGTATCTTCCACGCGGTTTCCCTGCCTGTAAAATGTGGACAACGGGAGCAATCTTAAAGGGTCCTTTTAGAATTAAGTTTAAAAGTGCCTGATAAAATTGTTGCTCTTGTACCTGAGGGTAAAGGGGGGGGGTCCCTCTTCCCCGCTTGTCCTGAATCACCTTTTCCCACTCTTCTTTGAATAAATTCATTACCTGTATTTTTTTTTACTTGAAAACTCTTCAAACCATTTTTTGGAAGCAAGAAGGATATAAATCCATTTATTTGTTCAATAATGTTCACAAAGTGTCTTATGTGAAAAATCGTATATGAATACTAAGTGAACTAGCATTCCTATTCTTAACATTAATCACCGCTTAAAAATTGTCTTCACACAGGCAATCTCATCTATTTCTTACACTTTGACATAGCTCTGTTCAAAGAACGTCTTAATTTCAGTATAAAATGTTCCAGCATTTGGGCAGAGAGCTGTGATTTAATTTCTCAAGTTGTTAAATGTCTAGTTTCAGATTTCCTCAAGGATAGATTTCTTTTTTAAGGGCATAAAACTCCAACTTGTACTATTTCTTACATTAAAAGGCAATGAGATGAATTATTAGAAAGCAGTGACCTCTTTATTTATTTTAGCAATAAAATTTGAGAGAGAAAAGCTATGAACACTTGGTGGGCCAACAAAGCAGGAACTATGGTGTCTTCGTCCATCTTGTGCTGCTATACCTGAGACTGAATAATTTATAAATAACAGAAAGTTAGGTCAGGCATGGTAGCTCTTGGCTGTAATCCCAGTATTTTGGGAGGCCAAGGTGCGAGGATTGCTTGAGGCCAGGAGTTTGAGACCAGCCTGGGCAAAATAGTGAGACCCCCCATCTCTACAAAAAAGAAATTTAAAAATTTAGCCAGGCATAGTGGTGTTCATCTGTAATCCTAGCTATTTGGGAGGGTGGGGGGAGGATCGTTTGAGCTCAGGAGTTTGAGGCTACAGTGAGCTATGACAGACATTGTCTCTTAAAGAGAGAGAAAAAAAAAGAAATTTATTTCTCACAGTTCTAGTGAATGGGGAGTCCAAGATTAAGGCACTGGCAGGTCAAGGCCCAGTCTCTCTGCTTTGAAGGTGGTGCCTTGAAGACTGGGCCCTCCAGAAGGGAAGAACGCGATGTCGTCACACAGCAAAAGAGCAGGAGAGGGAAAACCTACTCCCACCAGACCTTTTTATAGCAGAATTAATGCATTCATGAGGGCTCTGCCATTTAACCACCTTCTAACACTGTTGCATTGGAGATAAAGTTTCCAACACATGCATTTGGGGTAACACATTCAAACCATAGCATGTGGTTCTCAGAATTACCCGAATGTCTAAGTGTTTTATTCTAGGCTGTCAATCCAAAGTTGGAAATAACCATGGATGTGCAGTTACGGTTATAGGGATGCGTAGGATGGAAATGAATAGAGACATTGGAAGAGTCATCGGTTTTGTTTGTATTTACTCACCTTTCACCTCATTAGGAGGGGAAATTTCAGGAAGGAAAAGGAAGTGGGGGGAGGGTGCTGGGGGAAATGAACACGCGTGGCAGGGCTTCATGACTGGTAAGTACCAAAGATGAGTTAAGACTGGAAGGTCCCATTGACTGACAGCTCCAGTTGGTGTCTTACTGACAACGACAACAATGAGAAAAAGTATCTCAAAATAAATAAATTCACTGGCTACATAAAACTACAATAGCAGCTCGGTCATGATTTTTAGAGCCCATCTCTTTAAGAAGGGGCTAGAAAGAAGATGACTGTGGAGGCAATTGTGGGACAATGAAGAGTTGCTATTGCAGCTACAGCACAGTCCAAGGGAAGGGCTTGGGGAGTCTGGGTGGCGGGTGGCCACCCCTCCACGGTGAACCAAATAAGGCTTGTGGGAGGACAGGGTGGCAGGGGTACAGAGAGTGGTTATAAAGTAAGTAATCTTCTGAGGTGAGTTATCCTCAACCCAAAGACTTTTTGGCCTGAAAACCAAGATTTAAACTGTTCAAGCATGTCCCACCCCTCCACAGTGCCCACCACATCACTCAGATGTGGGTTTACCTCCCACCCCCCAATTCCCGAGTGATCGCTCCCACCGTTTGAGCACCATAGTGTTCATCAGTCAATACCAACTGTTCATTTGGGAACTGAATAATTCTGTCAAAAATATATGTAAAAACAATTTGTAATCCATATGAGAACAAATCCCATAAAAGCTATGAGGCTCCTAATGACTTTTAAAATATACTCTCAAGGCAGGCTAAACTGAGAGATATTTCTTGTACTATCAAAATATGTTTCCTTGTTGTCCTTTGAGATAAATCATAAATGTAATTTGTAAAACATGAATATAAGACATTAATTTGAAATTAATATCAAAAGGCATGATCTTAGGGAGTTGGCTTAAAAGATTTTTGTTGTTATTTTGCTTTGTGTATTATTTGTGATTGTTTAACATTTAAAGGAAAAAAATCCATTTTAAGCAATTTTTCCTTTCACTGAAATGCATTCTAAGTATGTGTTTCATCCTGTACATTTTATCCTTTTATTGAGTCAAATTAGATAAGAAGCTGGCCCTTGAAACATAAGAAAAGGCAAAATTGAAAGAACTCATTACTTGACATGCAATCTAGGGCTTAAAAATTCACTAATGGGAAAAAAGTCTAGCTTTAAGAACAGTGAGTTTTCAAGGTTGGTAAGCTATATTAAAGTGGAGTTATATTTATTTTGATAATAAATATGAGTGCTATGTGAGAAAACATTGCATTTTTGAAAAAACAACGTTAATTGCCTGATTTGTCATCTTTATGGTAAAGATTCGTTGGTTTTCTTGTTACGGAGCTCCTTTAGCTTGTTCGTATTTAAGGCAACAGGGGGACTTGATTCAGGGCATAGTTTCAAATAATTCCGCCAGTTGTCTAAACCTATTCTTTCCATTCCAAATTCCTCCAATTGACTCTCTCTCTTTTAAATGGATGCAAATACTTAGTTTCACAACTTCAGTCATTTTCTTCTTTAGAATACAGACCAGGAAATCGCTCACTCCTGGCACGCTGGGCAAAGGATGCCAGGCGATGGCAGGGATGCCGATGACTTTGCCCAAGGGAGCTTTGTTGTGTCAGAGCCACTGCCAGCTACCCTCCCCCAAACATCAACTGCCAAAACATCAGGCTCCAAAGAGGGGCACTCCCATCCCCCACCTCCCTGCCTATCAGCATCCAGAAGCAATTCTTTGCATGGGTGCTTCTTCATCCTGATCTTGACTGGCAGCTCCAAGGATTAAACTCCGGTCTTTTGGAGCAGTCGCTTTATGCACATTAGCCCCCTGGAGTGTTGAACTCCAAAACCTCTATTTTCTCCTCCTGGGTCTACCCTGTACCTCACAAAACCCTAGTTAGCCACTGTGGTACACAGCCTTTCTTCCATTCTGGTCTATCCAAAGAAAACAAAACAAAACACCAGACCCTACAACAATATGATGGATATGGTAATGATCTAAGGTCTTTAGGGTAGTGGGCAAATTCCAAGTTCTTTCATAGCTGAGACTTGGGAACCCATTTTCTTCTTTATCATTAAGACTTCACATTCTCATCAGCAGAATCTTGCTTACAATAGCACAAATGATCATTTGGCTGAATGAAAACGGGTTGTGTTGTGTGTGTGTGTGTTCATTAAAAAAAGGGTCTCAAAACTGCTGAATGAAAATCAAGACCAGTGTCTTCTTAATCAAGCAAAATTTCCTGCTTAGTGAGTGTATTAAAAAAAAAAAAAAAGACCATCTGGCCTCTCTTGCTACTTCAGGGCTTTTTCTCCTCACTTCCTGGATATCTTTAGCAAAACGTTACCGTTTCATGTATAAATTATTTTTACCACAGTGCATTTCCTTCTGTGCACTATTTTAATAAACAGGATAGAAAGCATTGCTCCATTTCTTGAAAAATGCTTCTCAGTTCTAAATGGCAGGTTTGAAAGGGGAAAAGTGTACTTGAAAGAGGAAGATGAAAATCAAATCACAGTGAGAATATTACCCGTGTTTCTTTAAACACCTCTGCCAGTGCTAGCAGCTAGCAGTGCTGAGTGTGCTCCTTCTCTCTCTCTTTCCATATATACATACGTGCCTAATAACAATTAAAATCCAAAACAAAAAGCCGCCCTGCCCTGTTCATTCCAGGTGATAACTATGCTAAACACCCTTTCCAAGAAATAAGTTGGAAAATGGAATTAATTTCCGCGTGGGAACTAAGGTGACAATAAAAGTACAGACAACCCTCAATTAATTGAAATTCTCGGGAAATGAGCAAGTTCTGGTTAATTTAATTTTCTGGTTAACTGAACCCCAAATAGAAAACTTTTTAAAAAAATCCTCGTTGAAACATTTCTAAAATGCTCGAGTCCACTTTACTTGCATAACTACAAACTACATACTGGATCTAATTTAAAGGTTCTTAAGTAATTCTAAATCTTACTGTTTCTTGAGATCATCATTATAAAGATCTTTCATTTGTTCACAGAAAAGATTTAGGAGATTGACTTAAATGTATAATTGTATCCATGACCATGAATTTTTACATTAATTCATAATATCACCTTCTTCCTTGTATTTCATAAATCTTTTGGAAAGGTATAATGTAGAAAACTTGTAGTTGATAGAGGGATTTGATTTTTTTGGCAAAATTCAGGTAAGCTGAGGTTTTTGTATTAATACATTTGTGTGCTAAAGGAAATTGACAAATATCCCTTCTCTACCTGATGCTCAATAAGTATAAAAACAAATAATAATTTTAAGATAGTGCTTCCAATCAATTTTGTTAGCACAAATTAAAGGACATGTAAGGCTTTAAGAAATACACACACACACACACACACACACACACATATATAACTTATTGAGAAAACACTAGTTTTTAAGGTTTCCCAGTAGAACATAAATGGCAGCTCAAGACTGATGGCAAGGGCCGGGCCCAGTGACGCACGCCTGTAATCTAATCCTAGCACTCTGGGAGGTGGAGGCAGGAGTATCATTTGAGGTCAGGGGTTTGAGACCAGCCTGAGCAAGAGCCAGAGCCCATCTCTAAAAAAAAAAAAAACACGACTGACACCAAACATCCTCCTTCTACAGTTCTACAGTGCTGTCATGACCAGTCCAGTCCTTACTTGGGCTCCTGTTCCAATTTCCCACAGAAATTTATACTGTGCCACTATGAGCTATTAAATAATGATACCATATTGAATCAAATTATTGCCCAACAAAAGTGATCTCTAGTTTTATATTAGGCTTCCTGCCCTTTGGTGAAGATTATTGTAGAAGAAACTCCTGCATTGGGTAGGAGATTGGGAAAATGTCAGGTAAGATCACCTCCAACTCTACAATTCCAAATAGCTTGCACTGTATGTTGAAAGGTAAGCCTGAGATTCATACACACGTTCTCTCTCTCGCGCGCGCGCTCTCTCTCTCAATACACACACTCTCTCTCTCATATATTCTGCCTGTCTCTGTCTATCTGCCTCTGTCTCTGTCTTGGTCTCTCTCTCACATATGCAGCACATTTTTGGGGGGCAGGTATTAACCATGCCCTTATCCCCAAAGCAGCACTAGGCAAATTTACTTTGAAATCCTGTTATGTACCAAGAACTCTGTTAGCTACTAAGCACACAGTAGGGTTTTCATAAACATTTCCATAATGGGATCAGTCATAGCTCACTTATGGGCCAATAAGATCTCATTATAGGGAGATCAATGATGACAAATTTAATAGTGGTATTGGTGTTTAGGGATGACGACTATTTTCAAAATAGTACAGTTGTTACACTCTAAAACAAGGACTCTATTGTAAGGCATATATATATACACATATGTATTAATTTGATCAACTTATATGTCTGGGGCACAAATGTGTGGAGTATATTTCGAGGATACATATATTGAGTATATATTTTAGATCTCAATCTATAACTCAGTCTAGACCTCGCAAAGACAAGATGAATGGGTTTTTCATCTTGCTTATTTTGTCCATCTGCACTGTCTTCTCTTAGTTATCTTTTCACCATGTCTTGCCCTAAAGAAGGGTAATGACATCCTAACCATAGGCACTTTTTCTTTCTAAGGACCCCTCAGGGAATATTATAAACCCAAACACCTTGGAGAGTTCTGCAGAGACTTTCTAAACAGGTATACTCAAAATCAGTGCCAATGCCCTAATAAGGGTGACTGGGCTTCAACATCTGTCACCATAGGTTGATTTGGTGCACCTGACGTCCTTAGCTCAAGAGTCTGGACAAGTAGCCCCATCTTATTCAGTACCACCAAACACTCTTCCAGCTCATAGAAGTAGCATCAGGAAGTGCTACAGATTGTTACCTGCTAACTCTGTGAAGTTGTCCTTCCAATAAATACTTAAATAGCTTCCTTAAAGAGCAAAAAGGTTTCATGATACATTACTTAGGTAACCATTATACCCTAATAAACTAGTGTGCTTGTATTGATTCCTCACTGCACAAAACAAAGAACATATGCATATATAAAGAATTGTTGACTTAATGGGAATAATATTTATTTAGGGAGTGGGGACTTCTAGATAAAGTTACAGTATGCATTCATACACCTAACATGTAAATGGTTGACATGTGATGCAACTAACATAAGGCTTCCTGTGAATTTCCTTTTTTGGAGCATTTCTTCATACAACAATAGCTGGCATTTTTTCAAATACCTACAATTTGTCAGGCACGTTGCATAAATTGGCTCTAATCCCTATCGAAACCCTAAATAGCAGGTATCATTTTCTCCATTCTGCAGATACGGAAACTGAGTCTCAGAGTTAAAGCATCTTCCCCAGGGCCACATGGCTGGCACATGGCAGATTCCAGTTTAGAATCTGGGTTTTTCTGACTCTTAAAGATCCCTTTCTGGAAATGAAATCAGCATATCGTGCGGGACTTGGTGGATAACCCCTGTAATCCTAGCACTTTGGGAGGCTGGGGCAGGAAGATCGCTTGAGCCCAGGAGTCTGAGGTTGCAGTGAACTACGATGATGCCACTGTGCTCTAGCCTGGGCAACAGAGTGAGACTGTGTCCCCCACCCCTCCAAAAAATCCGTATGTCAAAGAGACATCTGCACATCAGTGTTTATTATAGCACTACTCATAATAGCCAAGATATGGAATCAACCTAAATGCCCATCTACAGATGAATGGATTAAGAAAATGCGGTATATTTTCTTTATCCATTCATCTGTAGATGGGGGATGATTAGGACAATGGAATACTACTCAGCCATATAAAAGGATGAAATACTGTCATTTTCAGCAACATGGATGAGCCTGGAGGACATTACATTAAGTGAAATAAGCCAGGCTCAGAAAGACAAATACTACCTAATTTAACTTATATGTGGAATCTAAAAAAGTGGATTTGATAGAAGTAGAGAGTAGAATAGTGGTTACCAGGGGTTAGGGAAGGCAGGGGGAAGGTGGGGAGGGATGGGGAGAGGTTAGTCAATGGGTGCAAAGCTACAGTTAGACGGGAAGAATAAGTTTTGGTGTAGTAGGTGACTATAGCAAATAACAATGTAATGTACATTTCAAGATAGCTAGAACAGAAGATTTTGAATGTTGTCATCACAAAGAAATAATGTCTAAAATGATGGATATGGTAATTACCCTGATTTGATCATCACAGTGTGTATACATGTATTGAAACATCACACTGTGCCCAATAAATCCGTACAATTATTATGTGTCAATTGCAAGTAAAAAAATTTTTTTAATCTCTTTCCTTAGCAACATATTGCTGCCACATCCTCAAGGAATTGGAAAATTTCGATATATGAATGTGAAGAACATTTGGATGCTGTAGATTGTGGTAGTGTTTCAACTACTTACAAACTCTAATTTTAAAAAGACTAATACTTAAGCATTGGTCATGTGTCCCTTCTTCACCAGGAGCCATTCAGGAATTTCACAGGCTAAACCCTCCCCATTCTCTCTTAGAAGAACTGACATCTGGATCATATTGGCAAGTGGGTGCTTTAAACATGAGAGAAAATTAGGAGAAAAAAACTAAGACTGGATTACTCCCACGAGTTCACTAATCAATATCCCCCCAAGTACTCTCTTTTTTTTTCTAACTAGCTTGTCATCCATTCTTTCTACTCAGTGAACAATGGCTTGTGACCTCCCAGTTAGCGAGTTCACAGGAGAAATATATCAGTTATAATTAATGTTTACTAGAATAAATGTAAATATTTTAAAACACACAACAGTTCCAAGCACATGTGATTTCCATTTTATTTTATGAAACACTAAAAATCTACTTGTCCATCCCATTAATTGTAACCTGCTCTCAGCCCTGACCTGTATATAATTCCTCCTGACGTAAATTGGAACAAGGTGCTCAGAATGGAAGCAGCCTACACCTCAACTGCGCTACAAAATGTCAAGTTCCCAAACCTCTCAAAAGTGTAACCTCACATTTTTCTAAGATTAGAGACAGTTTATGAATTTAAAAAGAGGGCTTAAAGACTCACCACAGTTAAACCTACAGTAACTCTTGAAATATCCAAAGTAAACAGGACTAAGGGGGCCCTGGGGACACTAAAACCTTGTTATAAGAGACATAACACTCTTTAGTAGGTGGTATTTCTTTGCAGAAAATAATGTACATGCATTCAACCAGAATTAAGAAGAATGCAACAATAAACTTTGAGGCTTGAAGTCTTCCAGAGATCTGAAGGAGTCATGAATGGGCCATGTGAAATATTTCTCCTTTTGCTACATGTGAATGATTGAGTTTACACTGCCCATTAATCCTAAATGTTGAAGGCGAAAAAGGGAATGGCTGACTTTTTAAATAGCATTTTTCTCCAATGAATGTAATATGTATTCATTTGTAACATTCCCCAAAAGCAAAATACTTACAGAAAAATCTAACCACTAAGAAGCAGCATTCCATAGATTGATTTTTCTAGTCATTTTCTATACCTCTTGGCCACAAAAATGGGATCAGACTTTACATTTCGTTTTTTGAGTTGTTATTTTAAGTATAATATATTGGGTGATTTTTCATGTTCAAAGACTCTTCTGACTTAAGATTAATCTTAAATACCTTTTAGTACAACTGAAGTATTATGGCCACTTGCCAAATCGACTATATAAGCTAAAGATTTAATAAATATTAAAATGTGAGAAGTTTTTTTTCCCCATGTATTGTCCATAGGGATGATACTGGCTGGCCACGGTGGCTCACACCTATAATCCTAGCACTTTGGGAGGCCGAGGTGGGAAGATCGTTTGAGGCCAAGAGTTTGAAACCAGCCTGGGCAACATACAAGACTTCATCTCTACAAAAAATAATAAAAACATTAGCCAGGCATGGTGGCCCACACCTATACTCCTAGTTACTCAGGAGGCTGAAGCAAAAGGATCCCTTGAGCCCAAGAGCTTGAGGCTGCAGTGAGCTGTGATCATGCCACTGCACTCCAGCCTAGGCAACAGCAAGATCTCATCTCTTAAAAAAAAATAGGGGTGATATTACCCCCAAGAGGGAAAAAACTAGTTCTTGCTGGCAAAAATCTTATTCTTTTTATGTGCAAAGCACAGATGTATATAAATAGATGTATAGTATAGTTGCATTCAAATTTCATGGGGAGATGATTAGGAAAAAACATTTGAAAAGATTCCTTGGGGGGGGCAGTGTCAACAATGAAAACAGGCCGTGAAACACTGAACTACAGCATCAGATTTGTAGAACATGCCCTTTACATTGCTAGAATTCAAAAGATGATTTTTTTTTCCATTTTAAATTTCTCACCCTTGAATAAATTCTAGCCCATTTCTTAGTTGGGCTAAGAAAGATTAAGATTCCAAGAGGCAAATCTTTGGAGAGTTGGTGTTTTGTGATATGGTCAGCATGTGTTATATCTGCCATGTTCTTACTAAAGACTCATTAGGGTCTGGGTTAGCAGGCACATGGGTGAGAGGATATTTTAAGGACATATGAGCAGATCATCTGAGAAAGGGCTAGGCCCTGGTGAGTCTGCAACTCAACATTTACCAGCTCTTGCTCTGTACTGCCCTCTTGTGATGTCTGGGCTTCCAGCATGCCTCGTTCCCAAAACCTTAAGTTGCCCTAAACTGTTGGACCATCTGCCCTCCAGTGTTTCTTGGCACCAACACCAGGAGGTGATCAGGGAGAGAAGAGAATGCCAAAAGATGCAGATTTCCTATCAGGAAGAAGCCAGTGTCAGAAGAGGAAGGAAAAGCCACAGAGTTTCTCTTTTGCCCTTTAACCCTGGGAGAGGGTAAGCCAATTGTTCACAAAGCTGCTGTTATCACAGGTCACACAGCTCACAAAGAAGCAAAGCAGCAGCCGAAAACCTTCATCCTTTACGGGTAAGGCAGACTTTCTAAAATGGTGGCCCAAAGATGCCCACCCTAATCCCTGGAACCATGAATGTGATGTCACTCCCCAGATTGTGTTGTGTTGTTACAGGGCGTAGTTGATGTCAGGAAGGGAGACAATGCAGGTGGGCCTCACCTGGTCACATGGACCCCTGAACACTGAGAGCTTTTTCTGACTGAGCAGAAGAGGAATTTAGAGAGATTCTGTGTATGTGAAGGACTCAATGTGCTGTTGCTACTATGAGGAGATGGCCACATAAGAAGGAATGCAGACGTCCTCCTCTAGAAAGAGTAGACCCCAGCTGACAGCTGCCAGAGGAGCTCAGTCTCACAACTGTAGGAAAATGAATTCTGCCGACAACTGGAGTGAGCTTGGCAGCAGAATCTGCCCCTGGGTCTCCAGGTAAGAGCCTAGTCTGGCTCACAGCTTGATTTCAGGAAGACCCTGAGCAGGCCACCTAGATTTTCAACCTACAGAACCATGAGCTAATAAACAGGTGTTGTTTTAACACGTACATTTGTGGTTATTTGTTATGCAACAATAGTAAACTAATATACTCTCCCTTCTGTACTCTATGACCATATTGATGGGTGGCATCCTGGCAACATTTGTCTCCTAGGTCACAGACCCTGGTCAGTCATAATTGGTTCAATCTTGGGCCTCTGACTGACTTCTTAACTCTTCAAGAATCTACAATCAATCCTGCCAGACAAGTCCTAGCTCTAGACCTCTACTCCGACCAATTGTCTCTTAGGAGGATTTTAATCACCCTCCAGTTAATGGTCAATTTCTCAGGGCTCTCCACCTTCACGCCCTCCACCACCTGGTTTCCTCAGTGCTTAGCATCTTCTCCAGCTCATGTGTCCATCTGGTGTGCTTCACTAGAGTTGTTTTTTTACCTGCTTGGAACTTTTCTTTCCACATCTAGAACATGTTCATTCTGCTTCTCCGTATCTCCAAGGTCCCCGTTTCCCTATAATGGGCTGATGAAAGATCATGTGAGAAGATAAGTGAAAGTCTGAATACTCCTCAGTGTCTTAATTTTCCTGAATTTCTTACAGGCAAAGTAGAAGCAGTGATTTGCTATGATCACATGCTGTGGTGGAAAGAGAAGGAAAGGGAGTGAGCAGCAGACATGACTGAGTTTGAAACTTTCCCAGTATTTTATCACCTCTGGTACCTCTTGCACATTTTTTAATCTTTCCGGATCTCACTCTCCTCATTTGTAAAAGGATAATTGTAATACTTAACTCATAGAGCTGCAAGGAGGAATAAAAATGTCACAGGCCCATATACCAGAAATGGCGTGTGCAAACACTTAAATATTACTATGAGAAGAATCGAGGTAATCATTTGTACAACATACTTTCAGTTTTTCAGAGGAGGTAGCTTTGTAAATAATCTATTTATCTCTTGTATTAAGAACAAAGCCATCATTAACCTCCTTTAAGACAGACTTTAGCCTTGACAATTAGAGTACTGTATGATATGGACACAGTCTTTTGACATTAGGATACTGTATCCATTACTCTGACCAAGAATAAGGAAAGTGAGCTTTAGGATTAGGAAGAAAGTTCTGCAGTTGCCACACTTGTTAGGCTATTTCTGTTGGGTTTTCTGTAAAGTTGAATAAATCATAAGCCCCATGAAGGCAGCACCCATGTTTAATTCATCTTGAATATCTACAAGGACTGGCTGAGAACTGTGGCCTCAGTAGGTACTCACTTCTTCACTTATTAACGCATTGAAAACTCAGTTAAAGGGTGAGATTTATGTTAGAAACTGTGGTGAGCTCGACATTTTATTTTTTTCCCTGAATTCTCTAATGTTCATAGTGAATAATTATAAGTTTAATTTTTCTTCTAATCCACAGATCTTAACAATTCTCCGACAGAACCAAAGGGGATAGTTGAAGGTTGGGGAGAGTGGGATAAATGACTCCCCCATCTCCAGTTGCCCCCAAATCTCCATGTTCTTCAACTTCTGACTTGTGCTCAAATCTGAAAATAAGCCCCCAAACTGTAATATAAAACGGTCAACATATTTCCAATCCTTTTCTTCCTTTTGAATTTCTGGTTCATTACCCAGGATGCATTTCCAGTGTCCCAGTGGCCACACAAGCAGGAGTTATCTTATACCAACTGCTCCATCCTGTCCAGGGTCTGAACATCAGGGACTTTTACTTACAGATTTAAGAGACCTGCTGGCTGAAGAGCTTTTCTCTTTCTGTAAATTACTTGTCATTAAAATAACAATGGATACACTCATTAGTCAAATTAAAGATCATCTATGTGGAAGTATATCAACTGCAGATAAAATATAAAGAAGCATTGTTGATAGTTTTTTTTTTTAATGTGGAACTAATGAATAACTTTGCTGTTAAACTTCAGCAGCCAGGGGCAATGAAAAATTCCCATGGCTTTAAAATTCACAGCCTTGGCAGACTTCTTAATGGACAAAGTTCAAGATATTCATAGCTTCCCTGACTTAAAATAAAAATCCCCAAACCACACAAAGTAGCATTATTATACTCTGAATACTCTTTAGAAAAGTTCCTGTTAGGTGATTTTTCATAATTTGCTAAAAAAGTTGACTTATATAATTTAGTCTCTCAATAGCTCAGCCTTTAGACATAATGTAGCATTATTACTTTACATTGTACACTGGCTTAAGGAATTTAACATGCTTCACAACAACCTGCTGATTAGTAGAGTCCCTTTCTAAGTCATTACCCTAGAGCAGGGGTCTGCAAACTATGGCCAACAAGCTGCCTGTGTGCCAAATCCAGCCCTCTGCCTGGTTTTGTGTGGCTCACAGGCTAAAAACGGCTTTTCCATTTTTAAGTGGTTGGAAAAAATCCCCCCCAAAATTATTTTGTAACTTGTGATAATTATATGAAATGCAAATTTCAGTGTCTATAAATAAAGCTTTTTTGGAACACAGCTACCTTCAATTGCTCACATAGTTTTTGACTGAGCTGAGGACTTTGTCTTGACAGAGACTGCATGGCTTGCAAAGCCCCAAATACTTAAACTATCGGGTCATTTACGAACTAGAGTGCTGACCCCTGGCCTAAATTCATGCCGTATGAGAATGGTACAAACAGCTTGACACTTTGTTTGTCCCCTAATAGTCTGGGGTTGTCCATAGATCCTGGAAGTCACAGATCCTGCTCTGAACACAGCCCTTCTCTCTCTCCCCCTCCCCCTCTCTCTCCCCTTCCCCCCTCTCTCCCCCCCCCACACACACTCACACATTCCTTCCTAATTATTGGGGACGGGGGGGGGGGGGGGGGGGGGGGGAATGGGGGGGGATAAAATGCCCAGGCCCACACAAATACCCAGGGGGGGGGGTAATTTAGTGGTGTTTCCCCAAAAG
>CAUYRT010042431.1:0-22087 GCA_963574885.1 Lepilemur ruficaudatus
TCTCTACTGAGTAAACACTTTCTAGATCCCATATCCTCTAGGGCTGCAGTCCCCAAACCCCAGGCAGAGGCCCGGTACCAGTCCATGGCTTGTTAGAAAATGGGCTGCCCATCACCTCCTGAGCTTCACACCACCCTCCCCCACCCACAACACACCACTCCACCCCACCCCAGTTGGTGGAAAAATTGTCCTCCATGAAACTGGTCCCTGGTGCCAAAAAGATTGGGGACCTTTGCTCTAGGGTCATCTGAGAGAACTTTTCCCCCCCTTGCTGTCCTCTTACTTTTCTGAAACCCTCTAATTTTGAAAAACACCCAGAACTCAGGAATCTAGTCAAACTATGCAGGGGTGAGGAACCTGCAGCCTCAAGGCCACCTGTGGCCCTCCAGACCCCCAAGTGCCGCCCCTTGATTGAATCCGAACTTGTGAAACTCCAAACTTGTAAAATTCGGATTCAGTCCAAAGGCAGCACTCAGGATGCAAACTCAGTTTGGTCTGTCACAGAGACGCAAGCCTGAGCCCTCACCTGTCACTGAGATCCTATCCCTCACTCACTCACTGAAGACAAAAAAACTCTCGTTCTTAAAACTTACGAACACCTGTGACAAAAGCCACTTCTACTTTTTTATGTCTCATAACCTCAGTGCCAGTCACCTTGGGTCTGTAACATTTCCTCTTTGAGCCACAGTTTTTATATTTTTGGGGGAGGTGACAGGAGTTCACTGAGCAGGTTCAGAGCATATGTCGTGTTCAGTGTTTGTTTTCTACATAACAGCTACCTCCTCTTATTTCTTTTACCAGACTGCCAGCACCAAGGCTGAGGGGACAGAGCGTGGTTGATCTAAGTCAATCATTTTAAAACACTGTTGCCTTGTCCAGCCTCCCTTGCAGCTAAAGATGGTCTGTAATACTGCCATGGCCAGGGAGACACAGGGAGCATCTGCCCGAGTGGGACTTCCAGGGAAATTCTTGCTCTCCCAATACAAGGGACCTCCGGCCCATCTCTCTTCCCTTCCTCCTGCACCGAGGCTGACTTGCAGGCCCTGAGCTTCTGAACCAACGCCAATGTCACCTACCTGCATACTCATGATATGAGAAAAACAAGCCTCTGTTTATTTAAGGTATTCCTAGTCAGGGTTTTAATTACTTACAGCCAAAAAGGTTTCTAGCCAATATAGGGGAAGGGAGATTGAATTTTAAGCTGAGGAAAACAAATAGGTAAAAATGAAGAGGTATGAAACTGGCTGACGTGTAAGGGGAAGAGAGAATGTTAGGCAATAGCATCAGGGAACTTATTGGCAAGGCAGAGATAAAATGAAAGAGGGAGTTTGGGCCGATTTGTAAAGATCCTACGGTAGGTGTTTGCAATGCTGGCTACACATTTGAATCACCTGGGGTGCTTTAAAAACCTGTGCCTGCTGGGGTCCCTCCCCCTAAGATTCTAAGTGAATTGATTTCACTTTGTGAGGACAGGCCAGCAGTAGTTTTCAAGAGCTCCCCATGTAATTCAGATGTTCAATAAGGGCTGAGGAACATCACCTTGTGAAGTATTATATGACCAGGCCCCTACCCATCTATCCACCTTCATTTTTTTGGGGGGGTATAGGGTCTGGCTCTGTTGCCCAGGCTAGAGTGCAGTGGCATCATCACAGTTCACTGCAACCTCAAACTCCTGGGCTAAATTGATCCTCCTGCTTCAGCCTCCTGAGTAGCTGGGACTACAGGCACATGACATCATGCCCAACTAGTTTGTTCTTTTTTAATAGAGAGGGGGGGTCTCAGGCTTGCTCAGGGAGTCTTGAACTCCTGGCCTCAAGCAATCCTCCTGCCTCGGCCTCCCAGAGTTCTAGGATTATAGGCGTGAACCACTGCATCTGGCCCCACCTTCAGTTTTTACTCTTCCCTTCCTTGAGCAGCAGGCTCCAGCCACACTGCCCATCTTGTGTTCACCCTGAGGTTTTTCACGTCCTGCTCCTGTTCCAGGCTTTTGCTGTTTAGATTCCCACACCCTCCAGAGGCCTCCTCTGGCCTCTCTCTACCAATCCGAGTTGGGTGTCCTACCTTATTCCCTCTCACAGCAGTGTTTACTTCCTAACCAGATAGTTGAAGATATGTATTTACTTTTGTGCTCTTCATTTATTTTACTTATTTATTGATCTATTGTGAGAGCAAAGGCTGTTGCTTGCTTTGATCACTGTTACATCTTCCAAAACCTTGTACAGCATGCCTGGCATATAGCAGGTCCTAAATAATTACTTGTAGAGTTAGTTAATAAAACAAAGGCCCTATGGCTGAGACCAAGTAGTATAGTGGCAATTTTGTAGTCACTGGAGGGAACAGTCACGGAAGTGCTTTATCACGGTGTCCCCATGTGCCTGTGGAGGCAAGGCTGGAGTGGAGTGGGGAATGGAAATTTCTTGACTAGTTAGTTGAAGGATTACTGCAGCATCACAGGAGAAAGAGAGACGGGGACAGAAGCCGGGACAACAAACACACATTGAGCTGTATATACCCTGCACCCAGCTCTGTGCCTGACACCTACCTAACAATCCAAAGACAGTTGAAGAGGGAAGGAATGGAGGGCAGATAGGTATTAATGGAAGGGAAGAAAACCTCATGTCGAGCAGATTTTGATAGAGCAGGAGATCTCTGGATTTTCCAAGAGAAGGAAGGATTTGGAAGGTGTGCACAGAGGCATGGTAGGTTAACTTTGTCAATTTCACAGCACCTTTTGCAGACATTAAGTATTTCTTGAGCGTGCCCAGCTGTGTCTGTGGTTGAGGACAGTAGGTTAAGACAGCTTGTGGCATTTTGTTTTCTTTCTTTGTTAGTAAGAGAAGAATTTAAATGAGTGTAACCTTTGATGATCTGGTGATTGTAAAAATCAACCCACCAAAGTTCAGGCAGTGTCAGATGCAGAGACACCCTTTCTACACAGCTCATTTTCTCAGACCTTTCTCTGTCAAATGTCAAAGCCCAAATGAGCTTGTTTGGAAGGCAAATTACATATTGCGAACAGTCATTCCCTGTAGCCGGCAACTTCTATTTCGAATAATTAAACAATGCAGCAACAGAAATGCTCCGGTCTTCAATTCCGAACATAAGTGTGTATCCACGTACGATTGTCCCCATAGTCCCTGAACACTGGGGGAATGCAGGCCTTGAACCAGACATGATCAGCCAGCTACCAAGGATTAATTTTTGTTTAAGGACTGCAAACTGATGTAGGCACTGGGTCATGAGCACAAGTTTTAACAGACAAGAGAAGAGAGAGAAATCAGTTCTTTCTGTAAGAGGACAGGGAAGTCAGGGCAAGACACTGAGAAGAATTAAGTGAAAGAGTAGAGAGAGCTTGGTCTGTGACATCAACGGGAAATGGCTTCTAGAAAGGTGTGCTCATCGGCCTCGTTCTCATCCTCACCTTCCCTGTCGTTGTCTTCATAAAGGAGCCCTTGCATTTATGTCACAGTCTAATATTTAGAAAGCACGAAAGGGAGTTGATCCACTCTGCAGGGCAGGTCTCATTACCACCATTAACATATGAGGAAAGGGAGGCTTAGAGGAATGAAGTATCACGAGAGTTAACCTGGCTGGTAAGGGACGAAGCCCCAGGGCTGGGCTCAGTGACACTGCAGCAAAGCTCCTGATATCCCAGAGACACTGTGATGGAGGGGAGACTGCAGGTTTGGGGAGACTGAGATTCAAATAACCTCCTAGCTCTGTGGCCCTCAACAAGTTGTTCTCTCTCTCCCTGTATATACATATACACATATAAAATTTTAAATCCTTTTATTCCTCTTTTTCCACCTCTGCTTCCTGATTCAGGTGCTCAAGTCTGTTACCTGGATGGCTCCAGTAGCCTGTTCACTGCTCTCCCAGCCTCCAGCCTGAACCGCACCCCTAGCTGTCCGCTGCCATGCCGTGAGAATGATCATTCCAAAACAGGGACTTGGTCCAGATCACATCCCACCCTTTGGGCTCTCCATCATTCCATCGTCAAACTCTAATCACTCACGCCTTCTCACAAAACCACCGATTTCTGGCCTTTTCTATTTCTGAAGCCTCACCTCTCCCAACTCCTTTCCACCCCTGGATCCCTGGGTGCCAGTTCTTCTATGAGCAACTATGCGTAAAGACATGTGGGACAGGGGCTGGCACCCGGTAGGTGCTAGGGAGGTGCTGGCTAGTACCTTTTATTGCCGCTGCTGTTATGTTGCTGTCGTTGTCAGCACCCTCATCCAACTCCTTGGGTTTCGCAGCAAGCATCGTGTTCTCATCATCCGTACGTTTATACCGCCTCTCCTTGGCAGGGTAACTCTAACCCTCCTGCGAGACCTCGCTCAGGTGTTGCCTCTGGAAAGACGTCCTCGACTTCACCCAGCCGAAGGAGGTCCTCTCGTAGTCCTCCGCGCTTCCTTCATGTCACATGTGCCATTTCCTATTGTAATTCTGATTTTTTCTTTTTTCTTTCTTTTTTTTTTTTTTGATTTCCACTCCTTCCCCTACCGACAAGGACAAGGACTTGTCCTCTTCCACTGTGTTCAGTGCACGGTACGTTCTCAGTACGCGCTTGTTAATAGATCGATGCTACCACTGAGGCAGAATGAGAAGCCCTAGGTGCTTATTTTTTGAAGTGTAATGTTTTAAGATTTTAAATTTCATATAAATGACTTTCACTGTTTTTTTTTTTTTTTGGAAAACATTGTGGATAAGCTGGTGATTTATTATCCTCAATTTTTAACCTCTGTCTTTCACACTAGTTAGAAAGCACATGTTATAAATGCCCCAGCTCTGATCCAGTGGCTTCCTAGCGATGGGGGCAGGCAGGTCGGGTGGCTTGGAAAGGAGCTAAAACAGAGTGGTGATAAAAAGTCCCCAGGGAGCCAGTCCAGTTGATGAGGCTCTGACAGGGAGGCAGAGCTCCATGTGCGGCAGAGGGGAGAACTCGACCCTTCAGGACCGCGGCGCACACACACACACACACGCACACACACACACTCGTATAGGCACACACAAACATGCACACTCTTACATATGTGCACACACTCACACCACACCTACGATGTCTTCGTCCAGCTTCTATTTTCCAACATCCATTTTACAAATATTTTTTGGGGTCTACTCTGTGTACCAGCCACTGGCTTAAGAACCACTAGTGAGTTTAAGAATACCAGTCCTCAGGGAGCTTGCCATCTTGTAGGGAGGGATACAAACTTAAAATGAGTAGATCAATCTAGAGGTAACTGCTGTGAGCTCGTGATTGTGATGAAGGTAATGGTGATGACAAAACCAGTGCTCATTTGTCGAGTGCTTACCAGGGGACAAGCCCTGTGCTACGCAGCTCGTGTGTATTTTCTTATTGACTCTTCCTGATGATGGCATGAGGTGTGTGTTCATTCTCTCCAAAACCCAGGCTTAGAGGAGATGCGAGTGAAGGGAAAGAAGAGAGAACGCAGAAGAAGAGGATTAGGAAAAAAAATGAGTGTACCTTTCTTCTGGAAGGTTAGCAATTTAGGAAATATTAGGAAATCAGACCTGCCCTTAAATCCTGTGGGTAAAGGTGCTTCTGGGCATCATGCCAATGGCTGTTGCTAGGTTAAGCATGGGTATGTGTGGCGGGGGGAGGGTAACACTGCCATCCAAGAACCCAGCCATGGAGAGACAAGGCCTGGGGTCAGACATGTGGCCATGCCAGTGTTGCCATGCCAACGGCAATGGTACATAGGGAGATACACACTAATACTGGGGATGAGGATGGTTGTTGGGGCTGGCAGAAGAGTTAACACCATAGTCAAGGGCATTTCTTAAAAAAGCACTCCCACCCTGGGGAGATTTTTTTACTTGCATAAAAATGATCAAAATCATGAGTTTTCACCGCAGCTCTCCGTTTATATTTCAGATGAAGGAACTCACAGGGACTAGAGACTTGTCCGGAATCTGATGAGTTAGTGGCAGAAAAAGGACTAGGAGCCTGCACCTTTCTTTCCTTCTTCCTCTGCTGGGGAGGTTTTGCTCTGCTCTGTGTCCTGGGCCTGCTCAGCCCAGCTGAGGGTCTCTGTGGCTCCCTGTGGTTTGGCCCAGAGTTGTTTATCTCCCCAGTTTCTTTTGTTTTTGGCTCCTTTGTGATGCCTGCCTGCAGGCCCCAGGAACAGAGGCCACCAGAGAGCCTCCTGGTCACACCTGTTCAGGCTGTACTCAAGAGGTGGGGCACTGAGCTCCCTGTCCCATAGTACTTCCTGGAGTGAGCCTCTGGCCAAAGCAAATGCCAGCCCTGCACTGCAGGGGGACTGGCCTTCAGGGCTGTGAGTGGCAGCCCCTGGACATTCTGCCTCTTTCTCTGTTGGTCCTCTCCTATTTTCTTGGCTGAACAGGCAGTCCCTGGTGAGAGAATCCAGTCTTGGGCCAGTAATGTTTTGCTAGGACAATACATTTTGGAATAATATATGCCTTAAAAAATGTGTGCTGGTCAAAATACAGACATCAAACTACAGACTACCATGTTGTAGGGCAGGGCCCTTTGCTAGACACTAAAAAAAAAATGACTAAAATTCATGTTTGCTTCTATTTTTAGAAAACAATCTTCCATAATATATTTTCAACGCAGGTGGCCCAGACTTATGATTTTTTGACTTTACAATGGTGTGAAACTGATATGCATTCAGTGGAAAGCCATACTGTGAGTTGAATTTTGATCTTTTCCTGGGCTAGCGATGTGTGGCATGATACTCTCTTGCAATGCTGTGCAGAGGCAGCACGCCCCAGCTCCCAGCCACGGGATCACCAGGGAAAACAACCAGTGCTCTACAGCGTACTGCGTTGCTGGGTAAGTTTACCCAACTGTGGACTAATGTAGGTTTTCTGAGCACATTTAAGGCAGGCTACGCTAAGCTGTGATGCTTGGTAGGTCAGGTATATCATATACATTTTTGACTTACAATATTTTCAACTTACAATGGGTTTATGGGGACATAGCTCCGTTGTAAGTTGAGGAACATCTGTACTTCATATGTACTCTTTCATTTTGATTTCCCTTCACAATTAATTATAAAGCCAATTGAAATAAGTGCAATTAAAGCTGGAAATAATAAAAGAATAATCAGAACCACAGAACAACAAGCTACCATTTATTGAGGGCTTGCTATACGACTGATATGTTTTGTAAATTCTCATTACAGATCCAGATAAACATATCATTCTAATTTTGCAAATAAGAAACTCAAGGCACCAACAGGTTGTCGAATTCACCCCAACCTATGCAATTAGTAAGAGAAAGAATAGAGATTGAAGCCTAAATCATCTAATGCTGAGCCTGCTCTTCTCCACCATAAATTACAGCCGCAGTTCTCAAATTTTAGGGTGCATAAAAATCACCGGTCACTTTAGGCTTGGTCACATACTGGTTGCTGGGCCTGCCCTCAGAGTTTCTGAGTCAGTAGGTCTGGAGTGTGACCAGAGAATTTGCATTTCAAAGGAGTTCCCAGGTGATGCTGATGCTACTGGCACGGGGACCCCACTTTGAGAACCTCTGCCTTATAAAGTCTCTAATATCATTCATGAATTTATAATTTAATCCTCACACAATATTTGAGAAATGAATTATTATAATCCCCATTTTAGTAGAAGAGGGAAAAATAGTTTGCCTAAGATCAGTAGTTGATGGAACTCAAATGGAGAGCAGCGTACATTCAGAGCCCACACACATACTGAAATATTATGCTGGTGTGATTTCCATCTTTTCCTCGATTAAGTTAAGCTTATTATATCTCTGCTTTTGCTACAAGTAGCAGCGCTTGGATTTTTCCACTTTCCATTCACAATTCTAAGACAGGAAGGTAAAAAGGGAATCACTTGCACACACAAACCCTGCTGCGTAGAAATCATGGCAAAGCTGCCCACTCTGAATTGTTGCCTGGCATGCAGTGCCACTAGGTGGTAGCTCAAAATGTTGAATGATCAGTGAATGCACAGAAGTCCACATTCAGTTTTTTATAGTGGTGAGTTAAAGTTAAGAACTGGTAGCAGAAGGTTGCTTTTGTTGGCTTTTGAGTCTGGTTCCACCTGGGCCCTGGGCATCAGCAGGACTACCACACTCTACAGGTGAGTTATTTTGCCACTGTGTCCACAAGGCTAGCATGCACAGTTTGCTCAGATAAGGTCTAGGCTGACATCTTTCCGCAACCGCAGACACACCTCTCCTATTGCACCCAACTTAGTGAAAGGAACGAAAAATCAGAAAAGACATTAAAGATTGCTGCATATTTGTACTTGCTGTTTATCAGGAACTCGGGTTAGTCAGTTGAAAAGGGTTAGGCAAAAGCATTCTGTTAAAAGCCATGGAGCAGAAGCGAAGTTGTTTTGAGGTCATTTATTTTTTTGTCGGTGATGGTAAGAGAAGAGGGGGCTTTACATTTTAGTGTAGCCTTCTGTTTGGCTATGATGTAGAATTCTCTTTTTCTAGTCTCTCAGGCTTGGATTAAATGAGATCAAATGAGATCATACTTGGTAAACTGTAAAGTGTAATGCCAGAGGGGGAGATTATTATGATGGAACACAGTGGAGAAAAATGGTCAATTTTCCAGCTTTGAAGACAGACAAATTGAAGTTTAAATGCCAGTTATGCTAATAGTGGTGCAATTTTGGAATGTAAATTAATCTCTCTGAGCCCTGTTTTTCTTAACTGTGAAATGGAAATTATAATCCTATTTCATGAATGTAATTATGGGGTTAAATGAGGGAATAAAATATAGATATTTTGATTCTAATTGGGTATTATTTTGGGGTGATACTGAATTGAAATTTTATTTTTGGAAAAGCCAAAATGTACAGAAAAAAATAACTGTGATGTATAGGCCAAAATGCTTAAAGATGCATTAAAATTTGCTGAACCATTCTCATTTTGCACCAAAATGATATGTGAAAATCATGAATAAGAAAATTCATTTTTGGCCAAAATCTGGCCTTAGCAAAAATTGTAAATAATTCGTAAAGTATAAAATGGTCTGATGGTATAAGAAGTATAGCTGTAAGACATCAGGAAGATTCGAAATAGACCTACTTAGTCAAAGAGCTTCTCAGTATCTTAAGGGCATTTTTTTCCACAATAGCATAACATATAAAACATAGCTCAAGTAAAGAGAGGCATGCTAAAAGAATTGTAGCTGTGGCTTCTGTCAAATGAATTGTACTATAATCTGATATATAGAAAGCCCATATAGCTTTTAAGAGAGTTGTGTCAACAGTCGTCTACCAGCTTGAATGAAAAGGAACTGAGATTTTTCATGTTTCAAAAGGCTCTCTAAGGCTTCAACTTCCTGTAGGCAGGAAATAGGCTAAGACATTTACTTAGTTGTAAATAAGGTTATTTCTTATGAAATGGTAAAAACACCTTAGACAGTGAAGTCAAGAGGTCAGAGGGCATAGTCAAGAACTGAAGAGAAGTATGAGCTGTGGTGCCACCGCCAGGGAGTGGATCTGGGCCCTGATCAGGGACAGGTAATCCAGGGACAGATTACCTGTCCCTAAATTAGGGGGAAACTGACAACATTTATCCACAACTGTGATAGCAATGGGACTCCCAATTCTCACCCTTTTAAGTGGTATTGTCTTTGTGGTTATCTGGTCTTTATCTCACCACTGTACATTGGGTTAATGGGAGAAGATAATACCTTTATAAGTCACAGGATTTTGGATCAAGAAGAGTGATACATAACGAGATGTACCTGAGAAGACTCAGTCACATCTGGATCTGATTTAAATAATAAAATCCTAGAATTTGAGTCTGATACTATAATGGCTTTGGTCAGTGGTTTCTCTAAAAGCTTTAGCAGAAAGTAAATGGAGTCAAGATGTTTCTGGGAGGAGAAGGTCTCCCATGGCAGTGCACAAGTACTTTGGGTCTGTTTGTGTACTTCCATGGTAAAACCTCCAGTGTTGAGATCTGTCTGGGACTGTCTTTCCATTTAGTAGAAGTTCCTAGATGACTGAGGATCTGTCATGTTAAGCTCCTGCGGGTTTCCTTTCAACAGTTTTTAGAGCATTGCATTTCTAATATGTGTCACATGCTTCCCTGATTCTTTAAATAGCAGATTTGGAAGATCCGTTTTGGGTCATCCCAACTCCAGCCCTTGCTCGTGTTTTTCCCTTCTCTTTGAACGTGCAATCCATCTTATGACCACTTAGGAATACCTTCCCCATCTACAAGAGGCTGCTGAAATATTGCTTCTTTCATGGAGATTTTCTTGACTCTTTCTCTCCAACTAATTTAATAATTACATATAATTATCATAATAATAGCTATCATTTATTAGGCAATTACCATGCACTAATTACTTTACCTACATTATATGATTTCATTTTTACAAGTCACATCAATGTCCCATTATTATTTGATTCACAGAGAAATTAGAAAGATACAGGATCCCACAAATGAGTAAACAGGTTCGAAGAGGTTTACTGAACCTCCAAACGTCATAAACCAAATGGCACCTGTAAGTGTAAGAGTCAGGAATGGCTCCCAAACTGTATTGCTTTCAAATCAGAACTTTTCTCTTCCACATGTTAAATTCTGCCCACAACAGGGAAAGGATGGTAGTCTTTTTCTTGTTCTTTCCTGTCCTAGGACACTTCTCCATTCCAAACTAGCTCACCTTGTAATGCTATATATTACAGGGATTTAAAATGTCATTCTTTGGAATGAGATTGACTAAGTTAAATGCTGGAGCTCCCTCTTCCCAGTTGTTAGATCTTGGACAAATAACTCAATATCTCCACATTTCAGCCCTTACCTATAAAATAGGACAAGATTAACCTACCCCTATAACTCTTATGAATAGTAAATATATTAAATCATGCGAAGTGCTTATAAAGTACCTGGAACATAGGAAGAACTCAAAAACTATGAACTCTTATTCTTTTCCCTTCCCTGCTTACTCTATCATCTCTCACTTCTCTCCTTATGTTTTGAGTTTTTCAAAAAATAACAACTTGGCCTCAATTGATAAAGCTGAAAAGTAAATAAGTAGCAGGTGCAGACAGAAAACAGATGGAATGCACTCTGGGCTTCCTTTTCATGAGCTTAGGACAAGTTTGCTGTGTGTATAACTTGTTCTCTCTTCTCCTAAACAGCTCCACTGGGTCTCTGTATTTGTTATTTAATTCACAAATTCTTCCCACTTTCTTCTCTTGAAGCTATCACACCCCATCTTTCTCCTCAACATTAATAACAATTGTCATGCTTAGAGTACTTTGTATTCATCAGGCACCCTGCATGCTTTCTCTTATATAACACATGATCCCTAAGACAAAGGTATTCTTACTTCTTTTTATACAGGAATTGAGTTTCTGTAGAAATATTGTCTTAAATTTCTGCTTCTGATTATCTAATGTTTATGTCACATTTTTAAAAGGTAAGGCAGGTTTCAAATTGTTTATAGAAATTTTTAGCTTCAGAAATCCTCTCCTGTGGGAAATGGAGAAAATGCCACTGTTTACTGAATGTGTTTTAACAAAAATTGTAACTGAGTCAAAAGATAAATTTGTGTTAGGAAAAAAGGCCTGGGCTTAAGGCTATTTAAATTATTGATTTATTAAATATATCATCATCAGTAAGAGATTATGATGAGATGACCTTTACCTGGACTTAGGAGAAAATAAGCCAATGAGTAACCAACCAACCTCTCATTTATAATGTAAACACCTTGGCCCGATGTGGAGCTGCTTCTGCTCCGATGACAGATTCAGGGGTGAAGTTACTACAGCATAAAAGGTCTGAGCTCTGGTTGTACACTGGGGCTATTACATCTGGCATTGCATTTATCTTCCATCATGATGGCCTGAGACCTAACCCTACTCTTGCAGCTCTTCTCAGGAGAGAGACAATAAGACATTTTTTAATAATAATTCTTCTACAGACTAACTTCCTCTGATTTCTTGCAGGTTTTCTTTTCCCTCAAAACTACAGTTTGCATGTGGCTTTGCACACTGTGTTTCTAGTTCCAGACCTGACTATAAATGTATCAGTCAGCTTTTATCTAGTTTATGCTGTGTAACAACCAACCTCAATATCTTACCCACACATATTTAATTCTCACTCACATTTCTTGAGGTTTATGGGTTACTATAGCTCCGTTAGATTTAGCTGGATTCCATGTTTTCTCATTCTGGAACCCAGGCTGAAAGAGAAACCAGTCTCTGGAACATGTTGTTCTCATAGAGATGACCTAGTGCAAGAGGACCCAGCCAAGCTATACAAACTGACAGCTCCTATTCATGTGAGAGCATTATGTTAGGTCATATGTCGAAGCCTCAAGGCCATGGGGCAGAGAAGCATGGCAAGAGTGGGTAGGAAACAAATAATTGGGAATAAATAATATAATCTACAACAATAAGGGACATTGTATTTGCCATCACAAGAGCCTATCATCATCTGGCTACAACCTGTGTTCATAGTTAAAATTCTTGATAGAAATGTTTGATTTGTTTAGGATAGCCCGAACCATGGCTTGGTTTTTCTGAATCAGGTGTCCATGAGCAAATCTTCTGGGGCCAGGACAAGGGGATAAAATAGTATTATATAAAGGAAGAAACAAGAGTTGTGGCCAGGATGCATGCATGGGAAAGGCAAATTCACTGAGCTTCTGATAATTGAATATTGGCCTATTGCTTTTTTCCTTATTATTAACCTCATTACCTTCATCAGCTTCATTTTTACTATTAATAGCTCTCTACCATTGTCACCATGATTATTATTATCACCTTCAATGTCTTAGTGGCTTTCCAACCTTCATCAGCATAGCCACATTCATTATCCTTATTCTTCTTCACCACTTTGTCTTCTTCATCATCTACACCACTATTCCCATCACCTCTACCCTCAGCACTGTAGTATACATTGTGGTGTTCTCTCCAACAGCCATTCTTCCTCCTACCCACTGTGCAGTACTCATACAGTTTAAGAAGAAATCAAATTCTCCCCCAGCTTGAGGAGCTTGTAAGGATTTCAGTAATCCAACAAATGTCACCACTCTTATCATAGTTACTGGTTCAGGGATGGGTAAGTGATCCAAGTTGGTCCAGTGAGTGTCAGGTTCAGAACTCTGTAAGTCGGAAGAAAGAGATGGCTTGTCTCTCACTGGACACATGTAGGGAGGAACGTAGCACAGGTTGTTACTGTAAACCACTTCATGACTATAAAAAAAATCAAACGTAGGTGAAGCCCATGCTGAAGCAGAAAGAGGAGACATAAAAACATCTGGCATTTGTATTGCTGACATTGTTGCTTTACTGGATCAATCCTTACCTGAAAGCTTATACTACCTATTATCAACATTTTATGTGTTTGATGCAGTGTCTTTTATTGTCTAAGCCTGAGGTTTTCTTAACTACAAAAGTATAAAAAAATATGTAATAAAACTAATGACCTTTACTAACTTCATTGACATCAACATCACTATTTCTCAACTGCTACCATTTCCATGACGACCTCCACAACATCTGAAGCCTCGTCTCTAGAAGTCCTTAATTAGAGGTCAATTGCATATGTGAAGGAAAGAAGTATAGCAACCTGGTGCTATATGGTTGTTCATATTTTCTGTTCATATTTTTGGCGTTTTGAAAAAAAAATCCTTCCTATTTTTCCTGCATCTTTTCATATCATTGAATATGTTGGTTCTAAAAGCAATCCTGGGTGTGCATAACGCATTTTATGTTCCAAAACTAGTAAAGTGATTTTATATCTGAAAAAGTGTTCTAAAAAGCACCCAGTACTGAACGTAAAGGCAGAAAGTTTAGGTGGGAAATGCATTGGATCAGCTTCTTTCTTGACTAAGAGTTCAGAAGCCTACCTTCTAAGAGTGCCAACCATTAGCTCACATGTGACCTTGAACATGTTCTTTTCACTTTCTGGACTTTAGCACCATCATTTCTAAATTGATACAGTTAGTCCAGGTACTTACCAAGGTTTCTTAGATTCTAAGGCAGATTCCAGAATTTCTGAGGAGTGGGGAAATATATTTTAATAGGTTTGGTATTTTTGAACAAGTCATACATCTAAGTTCAGTATCTTGTATGTTTATAAAAATAAAAGTAAAATCATAGACTGTTAGAACCAGAAAAGACTGTTGAGATCACCTAAGCGGATTCCCTTACATTTGAGATAAGGAAACCAGGGTCCAGAGGGGTTAAGTGACTTACTCCAGCATACCCAGGCAATTTCATGGATATTCCCTTTGCCCAATCCTTATGACCTTAACTTTAATCTGTTTTCCTTGGGATAATCCTGCCCTATCATCTTTTCTAATATTAATTCAGTATTAGTGGTAGGTTCTTTTCCCTTCTTCACAAGACCATGAGCTCTTCAAAAAATGGTACTGCTAAGTAGTCATTTCTGCAGCCTCCCAACAGCCTGACAATAAATGCAAGTAGAATGAATGAACCACGGTGAGAAGTGAAGTCATTCCGACCATCTCCCTGCCTCTGTAATGTTTTCACTAAACTATTCCAGGTGACATTTTCACCCTTAAAAAAATCAGGTTGGAAACACATTAAAGATCTGAGTCCAAGGGCCGGGCGCGGTAGCTCACGCCTGTAATCCTAGCACTCTGGGAGGCCGAGGCGGGTGGATAGCTCAAGGTCAGGAGTTCGAGACCAGCCTGAGCGAGACCCCGTCTCTACTGTAAAAATAGAAAGAAATTAATTGCACAACTAAAAAAATATATGTAAAAAATTAGCCGGGCATGGTGGCGCATGCCTGTAGTCCCAGCTACTCGGGAGGCTGAGGCAGAAGGATTGCTTAAGCCCAGGAGTTTGAGGTTGCTGTGAGCTAGGCTGATGCCACGGCACTCTACAGCCCGGGCAACAGAGTGAGACTTTATCTCAAAAAAAAAAAAAAAAAAAAAAAAAAAATTAAGTGGATATAAAAATTAAAGATTATAAAAGGTTTATAAAAGTCTTAACTTACAGCCAAATTGATTAAAATTAGATGGATTTGTTTATAAGATTTTATTAAAATTAACTTTATCCTTAATACACTAATACAATGAAAAATTTGGCTTTCAGTTTTAACCTAGATTTTCACATGATATTAATAGGAAGAACAAAAGATTTTTTATTCACCTTTTAATAAATTGCTAAAAGAAAGGGAAGGAAAGAAAGACACAGATTCAGCCTCTTTGTTAACTTATACTTCAGTCTGTCTATTAGGTCTTATACTTGTTTGAGAAACTGAGTCTCCTCTTTCAAAGACTAGGATTTTTGTTTTAAAAAATATTTGAATTATCAGTTTGGCTATAATTTTATAGTAACCTGCAATCTTGCTTCATGACAAGTGTCTAAGGATAAACAATTCATGACTTCCTGCTCTTTAAACTTTCACTAAAATTTAAAGTTGCTAAAAATAAGAATTCTAGTCAACACATGTATAAGGTGTACCAAAGAATAAGATACTTTTTTTTTTGAGACAGAGTGTTGCTTTGTTGCCCGGGCTAGAGTGCTGTGGCGTCAGCCTAGCTCACAGCAACCTCAAACTCCTGGGCTCAAGCGATCCTCCTGCCTCAGCCTCCCGAGTAGCTGGGACTACAGGCATGCACCACCATGCCCAGCTAATTTTTCTATATATTTTTAATTGTCCGGCTAATTTCTTTCTATTTTTTTTTTAAGTGGAGACGGGGTCTCGCTCTTGCTCAGGCTGGTCTCGAACTCCTGAGCTCAAAGGATCCGCCTGCCTCGGCCTCCCAGAGTGCTAGGATTACAGGCATGAGCCACTGCACCTGGCCAGGGCTAGGGTTTTCTTAAATTTAAATTTCATTTTCCTCTAGCCAGGAAATACAGATTCATTCTTTATATTTAAAATCCAATTCCAGATTTTATTTGTTGAGATTTTTACTAAAATCTCACTAGTATTTTGTACTTTTTTTCCTTAGAAAGACAAGCGTACCGAGTATGTTAGTCAGCTCAGGCTGCTATAGCAAAATCCTGCAGACTGCCTGGCTGACAGGACAGTTCTGAAGGCTGAAGTCCAAGGTCAGTGTTCTGGCTGATTTGGTTTCTGGTGAGGCCTCTCTTCCTGGCTCACAGATGGCTGCCTTCTCACTATGTGGACTGGTAAGGATAGCCCAACAGGTCAGGTCCAGCATTGCCACCACGGACCGATGAAAAGACCCTTTGTTTCCGGAATGGCCAACTGGGGATCATGCACTCTAACAACTCCACAGAGGTCACACTTCTGGTGGAAGGAGAAGAAAACAGTAGCTTATTGAGAGTTAGAAAGCTGATAAGTCTGGGGCCTTCCTCCAATAGCCTGCTCCTGGGAGGTCCCAGGTGCTCCAAAGACAGATGGGAGCACAGCAGTGGCCCCCTCCATGTTTGTCCAGAAAGGCTCTCCAGCAATTCCCATCCACTACCTGCTGAGCTGCAAATTGCCCCCACCCCATATGTTGAAGTGTGCAGATGTTTACCTCTAATCCAGAGTGTAATTAACACCTGCCAAAGCAATGGGCTGGGACAGAGAGGGATTCCACTGTCCTCAAAAAAAAAAAAAAAACAAAAAACTGTTCTTCAAGAAGTATTCAGTGTCTAGGAAGAAAATTTCTGACTTGGAGGGATTAAAAAGTGATCTTATTAATTGAAGAGGCAGGTGGTGTTTATCTGGGCTAATGCCTCTGAGTTTACATGTTTGATTTCAGCAAGGATTCTGACAGATGCCTGCTGAGCTGTGAAAACTTATTTTGTTCAATAATGGACCCGCAGCCCCACACATTAATGCCAAATCTGGGAACGACATTTTACTTTGCTCCCCTTGACTCAAGAGACTTTTCTGTGGGTAGGAAGAAGTTATTTGCTTTTATCTCCATAGTTATTTCTTATAAAGCAAACCAAGTGAACGATAACCTTAGAGGCTCTGTTTATGATAAAATTATTTTAGGGAGCTCTGCAATCAATTAAATGTGCAGTGGCAAATGAATTGCTGAGAAGGTTATGGTCATGGGACATAGTTGTACATGTCACCAAGGTTTTTGTTTCAATTTTGAAAGATGCCAAAGTTGCTCACACACAGATAGTTTGGCTGGCCACAGTGATAACAGTGATGAACACTGCACCAGATCTTTTGGTTTTTGAAGAATTTTCACATTCACTGTCTACTTTGCATCTCATGTCCTTACATAGTTTCTCTTCTGATGTACCCAGTTCGTAGACTCACATAGGTTAAATGACTTGGATGAAATAAGGGGAGGAACTGACATTAGAAGCCATACATTTTCCCAGAGATGAATCCTCCATTCTTCTGCCTTGGGAGATTTGGGTGGAAATGGTGACATGATCCTTATAAGGACACCAGTCATATTGGATTAGGGTCCACCATGATTCATAATTCATCTTCACTTAATTATACCTGAAAAGACCCTACTTCCATGTAGGGTACCAGGAATTAAGACTTCAACATATATTTGGGGAGGCACAATCGAACCCATGACGCATTGTTAATAATGAGCTTTGTGATGCCACAGATGGTCCTGTAACCTGTCATGCCATTGAGCACAACACAGTTGTGTGATCACTCATTGCAACATAGCCTGAGGACATAGGGAAAAAAAAAGAAGCCTGTGCTGTCTCAAATTATATAATCAGCGGCAGGACTATAAAGGTTAAGTCACAAATTATGCACCGTGTTTTCCTTGGCTATGAGGCTATGAGATGAGGGCTTTAGCTTTCTCTAGGCACAGCCCCAAAGGCAAGACTTTTGGAAGGGCAGGGGTTGCAATTCCAGAGACGCAAGGGTGAGGAGAAAAGAGACTTGAGTCAGGAAAGGAGGGAAAGCATATATCACAAAGTGGTGCACGACCAGGTAGACCACAGCTCCTTAAGGAAAACAGCTGATCTCAAAGTCCTGTTCATATGGAGAAGCTAGAATATATGAACCACGGCATTTCAAACAATCCATCAGGGTTGGGGGATGGCTAGGAACGGCAAAAAATTCACCAGCCAGTTCCTCTGGTCTCCGTAGTTAAAGCTTCTCTCATGGCGATTAACTCCTCTGAGGTGCTGGGTTGTATCATTGTGTCCCTCTGGGCAGCCACCTGGGACACCATAACCACAAGCTGTGCTCCTACTGGGCTCCGAAGCTGCAGGAGGAACCAGGTCTCCTTGGTGGCAGGGGCTGCCAGCAACTCCCACGGCTGGTCCAGGCAGCCTCTGTGCTAGAGGCAAGTTGGGACAGTATGGTCTGGGGCTGGCTGCATGTGCTGGCCCTGCTGCTGCAGGCTACGCAGGCTAAGCGGCTCTAGTGCCCATCCAGGCTGCCCACCTGGGGTAGGCGTGGCAGAGCCTGGGGCCAGTGGGCACCCTGGCTGTAGCCCTACACATGGCCCAGAGCCAGAGGTTGGGCAGCTCTGGGGGGCAGATCTGGACCAATTCAGTCTCAAAATGTCTGGGAACCCTTATCCAAGTTGTTAACACCTTCCTGCCATTTAGCTATGGATATTTTGAATGTATACGGTTGATCTCATGGGTTTTCCAAAATGCCGAGCTACCAGGTGTGGGCTCCGACCTGCCATGGCCTCCTCCTTAGTGCCCGGCAAGAGCCGGTGCTCAGATGGCAACTGCCCTCCTCGAAGCCCCTCCTGAGGCTTCCTCCCAGTTTCACATGGATGGTCTCTGCCAAGTCAGCACTCTCATTCCTAAATTTGAAGCACAGACGTGCAATTTGGAAGTCCTCAAAGGAAATTAACCATGTTGCAGCTGTCCTTATGTGACTCAAAATCTGGTGACATGAATTCTCTTTAAAGAGAGCAGGGATGCAGCGATTCCTCAGCTCCGCCTGGGTCCCCTTGTGCTGCCGCTGTCTTCTCCTTCAGGGCTTGTGCAGCTGCAGAGAGTGGGCGGGGAAGGGCCCTTCCCAGCATCGTCCACTTTCAGGGACTGATCCAGGTGGAGCCTGCAGGTCAGCCACCATGGCCCAGTTCTGCTGGGAAACCCACTCCAGATCTCACACCATGGGGCTGGTGGGTCTTGGCGAGGCCTGCACTGCAGCTTGGCTTCTCCCTCTGTTGAGCCCTCCCTGCTTGTCCTGTTCACAGGCATCTGTCCTTCTCAGTCTTCTGGCACAGCGAGCACCTCAGCATCTGCTTCCAGAGAAGCCAATAGGCAGTACCTTCGTGACAAGGTCTTCTTCCCTGTCCTATGACATGTTGGACGTGGAAGGGATGATGCCCTTGAACAGTGCTTGTTGAAAGAGTGAGTTAGTAGATGAGACAGGTTGGGGACTCGAGAGAACGCCAGGCGTTGGTTCTTGGACAGTGCTCTCAACTGCAGGAAACCAAAAGGAATCCATCCCATTGTGCAGCACACAGTCGGCATTTTAGAGCAAAGAAGGCCATGCTGGCTCATGCAGTCTAACAGTGCAGGTGAGAAGTCTTAGGTTCAGAGAGGGAGGCTGATGACTCACACCTGTTATCCCAGCATGTTGGGAGGTCAAAGCAGGAGGATTGCTGGAGGCCAGTTCAAGACCAGAGAGGTTTCTTGACTTTGCCCAATGAAAGCCACACCTGGAATGGGGTCTGCCTGCTCAGGCCATTGTCATGTCCATTTCCTATGTGCCCTTCTGATGATTCTTGAGAGAGAAAGAATGTGAGAGAGGTCCAGTGCTGTGCTTGGCTTTGTCTTGCTGCTCTGGCCTCCAGCCCGTTAGGGTGGAGGCCATGCTTCCACCGTTCTGCCTGCTCCCCAGCGGTGCTGGGTGCAGCCCACAGTGCAGCTCCCAGGGGTTCAAGTCATGTCCCTGCAGCTCCCCCAGGCTGGAATCTTGCCAGTGGCTCTACCTGCCTTGGGTCTCAGGGGTGGCCTCACCGCCACAGCCTGCAGGGCATTGCCCTAGTGGGGCTGTCTGCAGTGGCCCAACCCTGAGGTGGTTCTCCGCCTGGGCCCCCAGCTCTGCAGGGCAGCCTGTGAAATCTAGGTGGAGGCAGACGCAGCCCCACAGCTTTGCAGGGGGTGGCGCAGGCTGCACTGAGCCCTGCCAGGGCCTCACCGAGGGCAGCTGAGGAGTGCGGTGTGATGACTGGGAGTGTGACGTCAGGCAGTACCAGGCAGTGCTGTTCTCTCCTTTGAAACTGTTCCGCCCCACAGGCCCTTGCATTCTGTGATGGGTCACTGTCTTAGACAATAGGTCCTGGCTTCTGCAAAGATGACTGATGTCCCCGAAGTCTGGAGGAAGAACCACTAGCTTTTGCTGAGGTGTCCCATCTACACTATCTCCTATCAAACTGCGAGGCAGAAGGGCTGGGATGCTAGGCTGCTGCTTGGCGGTGCTGCAGGGGGGACGGGAGGAGGCGAGGGGCAGAGTCTGGTGCCAGGGCGGGCGCAGAGAACGGAGGGACCCCCTTACCCCCGAGGTGTGTGGGAGGCTGGTGACAAAAGGAGAGGCAAAAGCCTACAGCATCCAGTATTCTCAGGCAGTCTCCCCTCCAAGTACTAACCAGGCCCGACCCTGCTTAGCTTTAGGAGACCAGCCACATTCAGGGTGGTTTGACCATGGACGGCAGGGTCTGTTTTCAGACACCTCAAGAGGCTATGCTGCTACGCGTCCCGCCCAGTCCCGCAGCTGCGTGGCGCCAGCGCTAACTCCACTTGGCCAGGGCCCGCAGGCTGGTCCCGCACGCGATGCGCCCCCATCCCGCCAAGCGCCCCTTCCGCCCCAACGGACAGGCGCGGCACTGTCCCGCGGCACGGCGGGGCGCCAGAGGCCTCGGTCACGCCCGGGGCCCGGCCTCCCAGCCGCTGTCCCATCCCTGGACTCCCCGGGCCCTCCCCACGCCCGACCCACTCCCGTCAGCCCAACAGACTGGCCGCGCTCAGGGCGGGCTGCGGTCCCCTGAGGCCTCAGGGCCCAGGTCCCTGCGGCCTTGGCCTTCACCTCCTGCCCGCCGCCCGGCCCGTCCGCCTTGCAGTTCCGGGTCCCTCGCCTACCCTCCTGCTGGGTCGGAGTCCCATCTTGCCCCACCCATTAAACAATCCAGCCCTGCCGCTGCCCTTCCACAGGCGCTCCCCTCGCCCCACACCGCAGGTAACCCCACGCACAAGGACCCTGTGGGGCCGCGGGCACCCTTGCCCCGACTCTACCTCGCACTTCCATAGACCGCCTGTCCTTACTAGGGGCAAGGGAGTCTGACGGGCGTGCTAGCGAAGCGAGCCCGCGTGCATACACACACACACACACACACACACACGGACACACACACACTCGCCCCCCCAATGAGCAAGCCCACAGGCACACACTCACAGACTTCCAGACATGGGGTCAGAGGGCCAGAGCGTGAGCGAGAGCGGGCCCTTTGCCCCACGCGAGGGCATGGTGTGGAGGGTGTCTGGAGCTGGGCCAGGACAAAGAGGCAGGGCCGTGGAGCTGGCCCCTCACTCGGAGGTCCTGAAGACGTGCAGCCCTGCGTCTGGGGCATGTTCTGCCCGGATTCCTGTTGGGCCTGCATGTGGCAGCACCAGGGGCCCCAGAGCTGGCTTTCCTGTGGCTTGGTCAGGTGGTGGTCGGGTGGCTGGTGGGTGGATTGGTTTTGGGTGCGTGTCCTACGTGCGTTCCTTGGTTTGTTGTTGTGCGTCCTCCTGCCTGGTGGCCGGAGACTTGGTGTGTGCATGCCCGGGCTGTCTCTTGAGAGCCCTGGTGAGGAGTGCCCATCTGGAGGCCTGGGCCTGAGGCCTGGGTGTGTGGTGGAGATGAAGTCAGTGGGTTGGGGGTCCTGGAGCCCTCATTTTTTTCCACAATGAATAGGCTGAGAGTTTTCCAATTTTTTTTTTTTTTTGAGACAGAGTCTCACTCTGTTGCCTGGGCTAGAGTGCTGTGGTGTCAGCCTAGCTCACAGCAACCTCAAACTCCTGGGCTGAAGCGATCCTCTGCCTCAGCCTCCCCAGTAGCTGGGACTACAGGCATGCACCACCATGCCCGGCTAATTTTTTCTATATATATTTTTAGTTGGCCAATTAATTTCTTTCTATTCTCAATAAAGATGGGGTCTCACTCTTGCTCAGGCTGGTTTCGAACTCCTGACCTTGAGCGATCCTCCCACCTCGGCCTCCCAGAGTGCTA
>CAUYRT010042433.1:0-63769 GCA_963574885.1 Lepilemur ruficaudatus
CTACTTTGACAGAGTAGGTTTTTGAATGTAACAAGATAAGTTAACTTGAGTGGTAATATATTTTGGGAAATCAGTTCACTACAAATTGTGACTGTAAACATTGTACTGTAAATGCTTTGTAGTTTTCCCCCAATAAAAAAAGAAAGAAAGAAAAAAAAAAGTGGGCAAAGGGCATGAACAGAAACTTTTCAAAAGAAGATAGACTAATGACTAACAAACATATGAAAAAATTTTCAACATTTCTAATCATCAGGGAAATGCAAATCAAAACCACAATGAGATATCACTTATCTCCAGTGAGAATGGCCTTTATCAAAAAGTCCCTAAACAATAAATGTTAGCATGGATGCCGAGAGATAGGAACACTCATACACTGCTAGTGGGACTGCAAACTAGTACAATGTCTATGGAAAGCAATATGGAGATACCTCAAAGAGAGACAAGTAGAACTAGCATTTGATCCAGCAATCCCATTACTGGGCATCTACTCAAAAGAACAAAAGACATTCTATTAAAAAGACACCTGCACTGGAATGTTTATAGCAGCACAATTCACAATTGCAAAGATGTGGAAACAACCCAAGTGCCCATCAATGCATGAGTGGATCAATAAAATGTGGTATATATATATATATATATATATATACCATGAAGTACTATTCAGCCACAAAAAATGATGGTGATCTAAGCACCCCTTGTATTATCCTGGATAGAGCTGGAACCCATTCTACTAAGTCAAGTATCCCAAGAATGGAAAAACAAGCACCACATGTACTCACCATCAAATTGGTATTAACTGATCAACACTTAAGTGCACATATAGTAATAACATTCATTGGGTGTCAGGCAGATGGGAGGAGGGTGGACTGGTTGGGTATATTCACACCTAATGGGTGAGGTGCACACCATCTGGGGGATGGACACACTTCAAGCTCTGACTTGGGTGGGGCAAGGGCAATATACGTAACCTAAACATTTGTACCCCCGTAAGATGCTAAAATAAAAAAAAATTAAAAAAAAGAATGAAGTTGTTCCCCTACAAAATACCATATATAAATATTGACTCAAAACAGATTAAATACCTAAATTAAGTACCTAAAACTGTAAAACTCTTAGGAGAAAACATGAGTAAATATTCATAACCTTGGATTAAGCAATGATTTCTTAGATATTAGAGCAAAAGCACAAGCAACCAAAGAAATAACAGATAAATTGGACTGCATTGAAATTAAAAGAGCTTTTGTGCTTCAAGCGACCCATCAAGACAGCAAAAAGACAATGTGCAGAATGGGAGAAGATTTTTGCAAATCACATGTCTGATAAGGGACTTATATGTAGACTATATAAAGGACTTCTGTAACTCAATAATAAAAAGATGAGTAATCCAATTAAAAAATTGGCAAAGAATTTGAATAAACATTTTTCCAAAGAATTTATACAAAAGGCCAATAATCACATGAAAATATGCTCTACATCATTGCAATTCAAGACCACAATGAGAAACCACTCCATGTCTACTAGGATAGCTATAAAATAAAAGAGGCAAATAATAACAAGTGTTGGCAAGGTTGTGAAGAAACTGGAATTCTTAATCATTCCATGGTGGAAATGTAAAGTGATGCAGCCACTTTGGAAAACAGTTTGGCAGTTCCTCAAAAAGTTAAACATAGAATTACCATATGACCCAGAAATTCCACTTCCAGGTGTATGTCCAAGAGAAATGAAAACCCAGGTCTACACAAAAACTTGTATACAAATGTTCATAACAGCACTAGTTATAATAGCCACAAATCTGGAAACAATCCAAATGTCCATCAACTAATGATTGGATAAAAAACTGTGATATATATATATATATAGTGAAATATTATTTGGGCATAGAAAAACATGATACATGTTACAGCATAGATGAACCTTAAAAGCATTATGCTAAGTGAAAGGACCAAATGCAAAGGGCACATATTCTACGATTCTATTTATATGAAATGTCCAGGACATGCAAATCTATAGAAATGAAAGAAGTTAATGGTTTCCATGGTCTGGGAGGAGCAAAGAGGTGTGGAGTGACTGCTAATGGGTATGAGATTTTTTTTGGAGGGCGTGATGAAAATATTCTGAAATTAGATAGCAGTGACACTTGTACAACTTTGTGAATATACTAAAAACACCGAAGTATACCCTCTAAAACAGCAAATTTTATGGTGCCGAATTATACCTCAATAAAGCTGTTTTAAAAGTATATGGCTTATCTGTAAGATCTTAGGCAAGTCACTCAAACTTTCTTCATTTTGGTTTTTTCCTTTGTCAAATAAAGGAGAAAACTTTCCCTGCCCTTTCTACCATGCATGGGTAGGGTGAGGATCAAATGTGATAAAAGATATAAAGCATAAAATGCTTTATAAATTTATAAATTCAAAGGCTTATTTATTGTATGCTGCTAATTTCTCTCCCACATTTATGGGCAAGTGCCTCTGCCACCTGCCACTGTAGAATCAGGGGAAATCTGTCTGTAGTTAAGGTTGGGATTATGAGGTTTAAAAAGCCAACCATTCTCACTGGAGTTAAGTGATATCACTGTGGTTTTGATTTGCATTTCCCTGATGATTAGAGATGTTGAGCATTATGTTTCTTGTAACCTAAACATTTGTACCCCCGTAATATTCTAAAATAAAAAAAGGAACATTCAGAGACGAAAAAGATTTTGGAAATTAAAAAAAAAAGCCAACCATTTCATTCTCTTATTATGTCCTGATCCCATCACCTCCTGCTCCCGACATACACATACACATTTCCAGCTCAGCAACATTTTCTCTGTTACCATGTAAGGAAAGTCCTGTTTTCTTCCTTTCCAAAGGGGAAATGAAAGCAATTGCATTAAAATATATAGCAAGCTTTTAAAAAACTTGATTTTAGGATGAAAAAAATAAATGCAGCCCACAGTTGGCAGCACAACAGTGGGGCCAGCAAAGTGGCTACATGACTAATCTCCCTTTTCTTGTTAGAGCCTCACTTTTTCATACTATTCAAGTTGTTTTAGATCACATAATGCACAATAAATCCCTCCAAACTGTTGTGTTGTTAATTCTGCCTTCCTGATTGAAGCCAGGAAGACTGAGATGTGGGTGGAACCTGGCACTCCTAACAGAAGCACAGTCAAATGTAGCTGAAGAATGTGTCTATAAACACAAGCAAACTTGTGCACATGTGTCTTCCTTTTTTTCTTTGATTGTGCCACTTGTGTATAACCCCTCAGGGTATAAATCAGTTTAATATTAATTAAAATGTATGAAGCCTCATAAAATGGTATTAAAATGCCGGGCTTCAGTTGCCACCCCTTTAGAAAAGGCTTATAAAAAAGATAAATCTTGCCCTGCTCATCTTTTTTCACTTTGTCTCTTTTACATTCACTCATGCACACACTCAATGCACAGATTTCACAAACCCCTTTTCTGCTGGACTTTGCCTGAGTGTCAACAATAGCTCTCTGTTGCCATTTGGGTTGACTCTGAATGCTTCAGACTGGTTTTTATGGCCTGCCATATACTGATTCTACCTTACCTGCCCAAATATGCCTCTTTTTGCTTCCCAGCAAAGATCTCTTGCTTCGGGTCTGTGTCCTCAGTGCTTCCTGCCCACTCTGTGTTTATTCTCCTATCCCCTTTCCTCACGGCTTACATGTAGTTTTCCTTTGCATCCACGAAGGTCCCGGGTACTGCTTCAGCCCATAGTAATCCCTGTTTCCTTTGAGCTCCGACAGCACCTGCAGTCTTTGAAAAGCATTCTCAACCACGGTGTTGCAATACCAGTTATACAATGTGTTTTAATTTGATACAAATAATAATATATATTTAAGTGGATTATATTCAAGTGAATATTGAATATATATATATTCAAGTTTATTAGCCCTATGATAGACATCCCTTTTAATTACCTGTGTTCAGACAGATTTGATTTCATGGGTGGGAGAGAAGGGCTGAAATTATTAGAATCTTGGATACTCTTGTATTATTATCTTAAGCATGTGAAGATTCATTTATACATTCATTCAATAAATATTTATTGAACACCTACTTTATGTCAAGGGTAGGGGACATTATTCATTATATGTGCTGTAGAGGGGAACAAGGTTGAAAACTGCTGGCTTATACTACACAGCTTAGCACCTGACTATATATTGTCTGATATTTGTTCCTAATTTTTTGTTGGGGTTAAGTTCTGTTTCCCTAGCCCCAACTGAAGATTTTTGAAGTCAGTGAAGTCTATTTTAATCCTCTGTAGCAACTAGTACAAGAATGAGCACACTGGATGCTTACTAAGTACCAGAAATTGATTAAAATATTATTAATGAGAGACAAATATATTGGGAAAATTGAAGTGCACATGAGAAGGCAGCAAAGCTCACATTCATGTCTGTCTATTTAAAATTATAAGCTATTAAGTTGTCATCACCCCAGGTTTTGTTTATTTCATTTTTTATTCTCTACCTGAAATTACATTAATTAACAAAAGGATTGTTAGTCTGAATACTCTAGGGTGTTTAATTACTTCTCTTTTTATATATCTAAAATTTGATAGTTTAAGAAGTTGAAAGATATATTTAAAAAATAGAATGGGTGTAGGTGGGGAGGAGATTTTAAAGTACAGTGTGGGATTTTCTAGTAATTTGTATTTGAATACAAAATAGAATCGGAGAATTTTAGAGCTAGAAGGAACTTTAACAAAAATCTGATCCCAACAACTTACATGACAGATAAGGAAATTGAGGTCCAGTCAAGGACTTGCTCAAGGTCACACAGTCTGGGGAAACAAATGAATGTTCTCAGTCATCTGGATGCACATGCACTGCTCCAATACCCTAGTTTTATTTGTTAAGAATGGCAGCAGCATAGAAAGGTAGAATGAATGTATATCTATTACCTGGGAAATAACCTGCAAAATGACAAAGCTGACACACTCATTGACATGGTAAATTATAAGTGGCTTAAAGAAATTGTTAACAATTTTTTCTGGCCAAATGGAGCAAAATGAGGAAAGATAATAAATAATCCCGAAATGATTGATGTGGTGATGATCTCCTGAACAGGACAAAGGGCTAGCTAATCCCATGTTTCTCACTTAATCATGATTGTTTCTTAAACTTCTGGCATGATTTCAGAATATATGAACAAGGAAGTGTTTTAAATAAGAAAGTATGCCATTCTTATGCTTTTCAGCATAGGTTTGTCTCAATCCTTTTTATTTTTGTACATCATCCCTCCCATGCTTTAGCAGAAAAGTGTTCTTGTCTTCATTATATACTTGATAATCATTTACATTTTTAATTATAGCCTACATTCCACATATGTACTGTACTGTACAATTTTGCTATAACAGTATTGACTAAAGAGTAGCTATTAGTGTAGAGTGGACTAGGATTGTACCTTATTTTAATTCTTTTTTGGTTAATTGAGGTATGATTGCATACATGGATCATATACTTTAATAGAAAATCTGGTACCAACAAACTCTCCCTCTGTGGCACTTGTGCTCATCACAGAATCTTTCAAAGCTGAATGGACCTTAGAGAACCTCCAGTGTGCCATTTCTCCAAGTGTCAAAGTGTACTCCTTGGAATACTGTCTCTGGAGTATGACCAATGACAAGGGGTTCCTTGATCAATTAATTCTTGGAAACACACAGCATAGTCTATTTCCTTCAGAGAGGTTCCCAATCTATATGAGTAACATTGTAGGGCTCTGAATTCTTTCTCATGATATCTTTCTTTAAAGAAGTTACAGTAACATCCATCACATAATGCCTTTTGCATCTTTAACTTTCCTCATCAATGTTATAGGCAATAAACTCAGATCTATGCCTCCTGGTTATGTGATTTCACTAGTTCTTTATGTGCCTAGATCCTTCTCACCCTTAAGATCTCAGACTAAAGGCTACCTATTCACTGACACTTCCCCTGACAATTCTAAGTTGTCCTCTACCCTCCCACGCCATCATTCCCTGTTGCAGCACTAGGTGTCTTTCCTTTGGGTTCTGCACAGTTGTAGGTATCTCAGCTGTTTTACTCACCATGTGCCCTCAGCACAGTGCCTTACCCATAGTAGGTTCTCAACTACCTTTCCTCACTTTCCTTGACTTCTTGGATTCCTTATAACTATTGGTTAGATAGAGGATCCACTGGTTAATTTGTGGGATTCCTAACCCATCGATATGTTGCCTGCATATTTCCTTCATTACATGAAAGATGTGATTCAATATCCCCCACGAGAGCCTTTTAGGATCCCTAGAAGTTTAGTGGGGAGATTTAGTGGAAACATTTGCCAGAAATGTAACATACAAAAGATAGGTCTCTAGCACAAAACTAGCAAACACTTTGATGTGGTAGATTAGGCTATTGTTCAAAAACATTGTCCTTCTCCCAATTCCATGGGATGAGTATGCCTTTCCACCTCTTGACTTTGAACTCAACCATGTGGCTTGCCTTGGCCAATGGGATGCTAACAGATGTGATGTAAGCAGAGACATGAAATATGCTTGTTTGGTTGAGCTTGACCTCTTGTGCCTATGCCATCACCAGAAGAAAAGCTGCACCTTAAGCCTGGGTCCCAGAATAAATATGTGTATGCAGACTCAAGCCTGTCCTTTATTGAGAAGCAGGCTAAGCTGGACCTGCAGCCTGAAGTAGAACTGCCAGTCAAGCCAAACCAAGTATAGATCAGCCACCCCCCTGGCAATCTGCAGACTCATGAAAGATAATAAATGATGTTCTTTAGAGCTGTGGTTGCCAACCACCAAGCCATGGACCAGTACCAGTCCTTGGTTTATTTGTTAGGAACTAGGCCACACAGCAGGAGGTGAGCAGCAGGTGAGTGAGTGAAGCTTCAACTGTATTTATAGCTGCTCCCCATCACTTGTATCACCACCTGAGCTCTGCCTCCTGTCAGATCAGTGGCGGAATTAGATTCTCATAGGAGCATGAACTCTACTGTAAACTGTGCATATGAGAGATCTGGATTGCACACTCCTTATGAGAATCTAATGCCTGATGATCTGAGGTGGAGCTGAGGCGGTGATGTTAGCACTGGGGAGCAGCTGCAAATACAAATTATCATTAGCAGGGAGGTTTTACTGCACAGATGCACAGAGAACATAATAAATCAATTGCTTGCAGACTCATATCAAAACCCTATCAGTGAGTGGGTAAGTGACAATTAAGCTGCATCTGGTGGCAGGCTTTATAGTGGCAAGTGAGCATCTTACTTCAAGTGTAAAGCTGCATCTGGTGGCAGGTTGTATAGTGGCAAGTGAGTTGATATACTTCAATTGTACAGCTGCATTTGGTGGCAGGCTTTAAGTCAGAATCTGACACTTATTTTAGTCTGTGCATGGCCCACCCATTATTTTATTTACCACTTCAGTCTGTACCTCTTTCCTGCGCTGCACACTTGTCTCAGTCACAATTTTTGTAAGCCCACAAGCTAACCCTAGCAAAAATGAGTAAAAAACAAACATCACTGGAGAGCTTCTTTGAAAAGGGGGAAAGACACAATGATGAGAGAGCAGAAGACCCTTAGACTGCCAACAAAATGAAAGCTACAGTTAAAAGAAAAAACTAAGAGTCCTATTTAAATTACAGGTTCATTGAACAGGTGATTCACATTCTCCAAGCCCACTTGTATAATAAATGGTGACTGGCTATCCAATGAAGCCACGAAACCATCAAAACTGCTTTGTCACATCGAGACCAAGCAACCTACATCAAAAGACAAGCCTTTGGAGTTTTTCAAAAGAAAAAAACATGAACACGAAGAGCAGAAGCAATTATTGAAGGCCACCACTTCATCAAATGTGTCTGCACTGAGAGCATCATTCTTAGTGGCTAACTGTATTGCTACAGCTAAGAAGCCCTTTACTGTTGGTGAAGAGGTGATCCTGTCTGCTGCTAAGGACATTTGTCATGAACTTTTAGGAGAAACTGCAGTTCAAAAGGTGGCACGTATTCTTCTTTTGGCTAGCACCATAACTAGATGAATTGATGAAATAGAGGACGATATTGAGGCACAGTTTTTAGAGAGGATTAATGAGTCTTTGTGGTATGCAATCTAGGTTGACAGGTCTACCAACGTTGACAACAAGGCAATAATGCTTGTTTTTGTGCCATATTTTTTTCAGGAGGGTGTGCATGAGGATATGTTATGGGCACTTATTTTGCCAACGAACACCACAGCTTCAGAACTATTTAAGTATTTGAATGATTACATATTAGGAAAACTGAACTGGTCATTTTGTGTCGGTATATGCATGGCTGGAGTGGCTGCCATGACTGGACAGTTTTATGGTTTCACTACTCTGGTCAAGGAGGTTGCTTCTGAATGTGAGTCTACACACTGTGTCATCCATAGAGAAATGCTGGCTAGCCAAAATTATCACCTGAGCTAAACAATGCTTTGCAAGATGTGATTAACATTAGTAACCACATTAACGTACATGCCCATAACTCATGTCTGTTCTCACAGCTCTGTGAGGAGATGGACACAGAGCACACAGATCTTCTCTTACACACAGAAGTGAGATGTATCACTGGCCAGAGTTTTTGAGTTATGAGAGCCACTCCAGAGATTTCTTTTAGAAAAACAATCACCACTGGCAGCACATTTCAGTGACACAGAATGGGTTGCAAACTTGCTTACTTGTGTGACATATTCAACCTGCTCAATGAACTCAATCTGTCACTTCAGGGGAGAACAACAACTGTGTTCAAGTCAGCAGATAAAGTGGCTGCGTTCAAAACCAAACTGGAATTATGGGGGTGATGAGTCAACATTGAGATTTTTGAGATGTGTCAAACATTAGCAGAGATATTGAAAGAGACTGAGCGAAGGCCTTCTTTCTCCCAGCTGGTGCATGTCACCTATCTCAGCTTTCAAAATAGTTTGAGCATTACTTCCCAACCACAAAAGACCCCTGAACTGGGAAGGAATGGATCTGTGACCCATTTGTGAATAATCCAGGTGAATGGTCTTTGTCTGTGCTAGAAGAGGATCAACTGCTTGAGATCACAAATGATGGTGGCCTTAAAGTATGTTTGAGACAAATTCAAATCTCCATAAGTGCTGAATTAAAGTCAAGGTAGAATATCCAGAGATTGCCACAAAAGCACTGAAAAGCCTGCTTCCATTTCCAACATCTTAATTTGGTGAAGCAGGGTTTTCTGCAGTGACAGCAACTAAAACAAGATCACTGAGTAGACTGGACATAAGCAACACACTTCGGGTGTCACTGTCTCCCATCACCCCCAGATGGGACCATCTAGTTGCAGGAAAACAAGCTCAGGGCTTCCATTGATTCTGTATTATGGTGAGTTGTATAATTATTTCATTATATATTACAATGTAATCATAATAGAAATAAAATGCACAATAGATGTAATGCACTTGAATCATCCTAAACCATCCCCACACCACCCTCATCTGTGGAAAAATTGTCTTCCATGAAATCAGTCCCTAGTGCCAAGAAAGTTGGGGACTGCTGCTTTAGAGCACTGAGTTTGAGGTGATTTATTTATTTACACCAGCAATAGCTGACTGATACAATTGATTTCTAGTCAATCTGTTAATTTTATCAGGGTGTTTCAAGTATCTTTGAGTACTTCATTATACTTTCTTTAGGATAATGCTTGCTAACATGTTTGTAGTCTAGGGAGAGACCCAGTTTTGTTTTGATAAGAGAGCTGGAAGCTTACCAATTTAGCTGCTTCCTGGTATTGAGAGGTGGGATAGAGCTAAATTAATCTGGATAAGAAAGAGGAAGAAAGTTAATTGAGGAGAGGAATAAGGAAGAAGAAATCGGCAAACTGGCAGCTGATTGTTGAAGAGGAACTTTGAGGGAAAAATGCCTTCTGAGGATTTTGATTAGTTGTTTACTCTTTGATGTAAACCTTTTCCTCCTCCTCACTGTAACATCTCCGGTACAATCTACATTGTCCACTACTGCTTTATAGAGTATTTTTCTTTTGATGTGATATAGTTCTAAATCTTGCTTTGAGGATGACATGGGCAGTACCAGAAGCTACCCAAAGGCATAGGTTGTAACACCTAGGCTATAACTGCCAAACTATGGAAACATTGTGGTGTATCTATACAATGCAGGAAGGGGGGCCACTCATGTGGAGAAAATGGTTCTAATAACAACTTTGTAAATGGTAGGTGCTCCCAGCCATTCATTATTTTCTTTCATTGCCCACGCTCCCCACCTTGATTTTGTCCTTTTGTTTCTCTCCTTTCCCTCTTCTGCCCAGATTTTGGTTAGTAATTGAGAGATACCAGGAAGGCTTCTCCTGCTGTTTCCTAAATCTTAACTACTGGTCTGTCCTGGTACCTGAAACACCAATATTAGAGATTTATTCATGTGGATTCAGGCATCATTTGTTTTAAAATGAAATTGACTAGTATATAGTGGCACTCAGCGAAAATTTGCTGAATTTATAAATATGTTAGTAGGAATTTGCTTATACAAGAAGTCCATTAGAGTGAACATTTTGATAGGGATAGGATACAATAAAATTATTTTATTTTATTTATTTCTATATTATGAAATATTTCAAATAGAAAAGCACAAAGAGCAATTTAGTGAGCACCCATGAACCGTGACCCAAATTTAATAAATGCGAATGTCTTTCCTTTATGTAAGAAATAGTATTATAGGGTTGTAGCCTCCTTTGCACCCCACCTCTCCCTGATTACATTGCTCTCCCCTCTCTCTTGAGAGCTAGCCTGTATCCTGTAGTTGGTGTGTGTGCTTCCCTTGCATATTAGTGTATTTTTAATATATAAACATGTATATAATATAATATTAAATATAATACATACATATATTCACAGATAATATACAGCATTATTGTTGTTTTAAAACTTTATATATCCATGTTGATACATGCATATTTAGATCATTCACTTTACCCGCTGCATGTCTTATACTGTATGGCTATAATATTATTTATTTCTCCTTTGATGAATAGATTGTTTCCTATTACAAGGCTGTGGCAACATCCTCAAACATGCTACTTATTCATGTGTGCAAAAGTTTTCTAAGATAGATGACTAAAAGTGTAACTACTGGGCATTAGAGAATGCACATCTTCAAATGTGCTAGATATTGCCAAATTGCTCTCCCATGTAATGTCCCAAAGTATATTCCCATGACCAGTGTGTGAAATTCTTTTCTCTTTTATTCTTGACAATGTTTGGCATTGCCAGACTTTGCATTTTGCCAGTAGTAGAAATAGTACCTTGCTGTTTTAATTTATATTATCTTGATAACTATTAACATTAAACATATTAATATATTTGTATGTGTACTGGGCATTTGTATTTCCTCTTTTGTGAAGTGCCCGTTCAAGTCTTTTGCCCATTTTTCTATTGTTTTTCTTATAGGTTTGTAAAAATTCATTATATATTTTAGATCTGCATCTTTTGTCAGTTATATACATTGTAAATCCAATCAGTACTTTATTTTTAGTATGTTTATGATATATTTTATAATACAGAAGTTTTAAATTTTCATGTAGTGAAACCTATCCATTTTTTAATTTATAGTTTGTGTGTTTGTGTTTTGTTTAAGGAGGTCTAGGCATACAGTGTACCTGAAAGAAAAGAGGACTGAATGGGCAGATGATAGAGGATGCAAACAAACTTCCCTTTCATTCTCCTTTATCTCTACTTTCTTCTCCCTCCATTTCTCCATTTTTTACCATCCTGAAAATGATATCTTTAATAAACAAGTTAGGCTGTTTTTGACTGTGATTTGTTCAATTTCACATCTAGATATATTTGACTCTGTTTTGTTGGCTGCTCTCTTTAAAACCTTCCCATCTATTGCCAGTGAAGATGATTGGTTTGTGTCTTTAGGAATAAAAGATGAATAAATACACCTCAGAATTGTAATAATTGTGCCCAATGAATTAGTTCAGATAATAAAAAGCAACAAGCAATAGATCTCATTTGGTGAATCTCTATTGTTTTTTTTTTTGGTGAAGGAAGCCATTTTAAATAATCATTTTCTAAACCATTGTTGCTTTAAATCACTACTGCAGCAATACAATGCCACATCCATCAACCCCCTCACCATCTAATCAAAATCTTGATCTGGGCAGGGGATCAGAGAAGGACTATGAAAACTGAAGGTCAATGTTGCATCAAGCTTTCTCAGACTCCCCTAATCCTCTCTCCTTCCACCCTCCACCACACATTGCAGTCTGAATTATTTAGTTACTCAAATCAATCCATTTTTCTCTGTTCAGTGGTTGGACAATAAAAGTAAGATTTACTACAGCAAGTAAATAATAAAAAACAAATTAGCTGAAAACAAACAAAAAGCTGCTTACTTGGCAATCTTCTGTGTTAATCAAAACCTTGAGGACAGGTTGGAGGATCAATATTTGACTACAAGATGAAAAGAAGCAAAGCTTTCACTGAGGGTGGGAGAATGGGAAGATCTGGGGGGAAAAAAGACCTAAGGAAAGGATTCATTAAAAGTGGTCAATGGCAAAATTCCAGCAGGTCTTTTGGTGGGCCGGTTTAGGGAGGTAGCCTCTGTGTTTGAGAAATGACAGTGTTTTCTATGCACATATCAAAGTTCAGCTGGATTGTTTTATCTAGGGAAGAAGGCCATCTGTCAGTATTCTCCAAATAATCTACATAATTGACTTTCAAACAAGCCTCAAAGAAATGGGCATTTATTACCCTAACTGTGGCAGGTGAGTGTGTGTCCTGTGTTGCTGCCATTTTATCAAGGTAATGGTAAAAGGCACCAGGTTTCTTCTCTCTTGTCTTCTCCCAGATTTCTTTCAATTTGTATATGCAATTATATTGTTCTTTAAGACCAAATTCAGAAAAATGCCAGCTTAGCTTTCCTGGGGGAAAATTTGCTTGCCTTTTGACAAGCCCTTGAGTGAGCCACCAGGTACCTGCCACCCTCTACCCTGCTCTTAGGGACTCAATACAGGGGTAGTTAGTTGGAGAGGGTCACCAAGAATCTCTGAACCAGGACTGGACCACTGAGAAGGTTTATTGTGTGAGCCTGTATCTCCTAAGTAGGCATAACATGACTTGAAGTTCCCTTTGGGTTTTAGTGGTAGGACAGGGAAGATACACTCTCAGAACTAGCTTCCCTTTAGCTTCTAGCCCAAGTGAAATGGGCTAATTGACCTCTAGTTCAAAGTGGAATATGTTAAGGGATGGTGTCCTTGTTCCTGTAGAACCAGGGTGGGACTGAGGAGGTGCTTAGTTTATTATGAAGTTTTCTCTTCCACAACTGAATGTGATAACTCATATCTGTAGGAATTTGCTGCTCCACAAAATATATATTTAAAAAAACATTCCAGGACAACTCTGCCTTGAATAAGCTTTTGTTATTTTCAAGGCAAAGATCACTTTTTCCTTTACCTTTCCAGAGTCTGTGAACTGTGCTTCTTAACTTGGCTGGCTTTAGACATCCTTATCTTTCCTGTGTGTATGTTGAGACAAAAGACCTAACACTGTCCAATATTTAGCAGGAAGGAACAGAGAGCAAACTGCTAAACCGGCATTAAGTTGAAACTTTTTTTTTAGAGGACTGTAACCACAGAGGAAATTGAAGTGTGTTTGGGCTTCCCAAGAATGTTTGAAAATGTGCATTTGCCTGCCAGTAGCCCTGATAAATTAATCGGTAATCTGTCAAGCAGATGGTAGAAATCGAGGCAGAAGGCATTTGTTAACAAATAAGTCACTAAGAACAAAAATATGAATGAAAACAGCAGTCTCGTATTGGAGAATCATTCTCTTTTCCTGTAATCTTGAACTAGTTTTGGTCTCTAGCTATGGTGTACGTATTGGAAAATACACATAATAGCTGTGCACTTTTGTACATATGCAGAATATTAAAAAATTATAGCTATTAATATTTCCCGGTTTTGGAAGAAGGAAAATATATAAGGCTTGAGTCCTGGGTATGGTAAGACATTCTTTTTTTTTTTTCTCTACCCAGTTAACTCCACTATTGAACTGTCTTTTCTGCTCTGTTTTCTCTCTGATGCACACAGCATTTGGCATTCTGTATTTTGATTAAAGAGTGGAATGCAGCAGCAACATCTGTGCTGAATGGGGCAGAGAAAGTCCAACTCATGATGAATAGTGGAATTCAGTGACCTGGTAAGGAAACAAAGATAGAACAAAAGCTAGTATAGGGAGGCACATGTACTTGTTTCACTTGGCATGGATGTCTCTCTGCAGTGATTCTTACCCAGTGTGCCATGGTACTGTGGTGTCTTTGAAGTCTTCCCAGTTCTGTGGTGAAATTTTGATTATTACATAAATTGTATTTATGTCACAATTTTAGGATCGTACTTTGAGAGTGACATGTGCTGCATGAAAGTAGAGCCATGTACAACCTGCTTGAGGAAGACTTAATAGGCATAGCATGTCAGGTTGGCATCAAGGAAAGATTGTGTGTGTGTTCTGGGGCATAGGAAAATTTTCTTGTGGAAAAAACAGTTTGATTCAAATGACTTAGGGCTGAAAGGCAGCCAAAGGAATACATAACTATGTCTATTTTTATAAACACAATGAGATACTGAAACACTGTAGTGGGGATTGTATTGCTCCCTTGTTTAATGTAGTTATGAGTCATTTAATCCCTTCAAGTGTGCTGCCCCAATGCTAGTGTGTTGGCCCAGATTCAAGAGTAAATACTATATGATTTCTTACATATGAAGTTCAAGAACAGGTAAAACTAATTCATAGTGACAGAAAAATTCATAGCAGTGATTGTCTCTGAGTGTGTATACATGGAAAGGATTGAAATGAGGCAAGGGGTACTTTCTAGCATGATGGGAATATTCTATATCCTGTTTTGAGTGGTGGTTGCAGAGGTGTCTACATTTGTCAAAACTTACCAAACTGAAAACTTAAAATCTGTTCATTTTACTGTATGTTAGTGATCTCTCAATAAAAACAGACAAATTCACGAAAAGAAGCATTCCCAGATCTCAGAAATGCTGAGAGGCACTGCTGCTCTTGTGAGTTCAAAGTTCAGCTACTTCAGTTTGCAGCTATTTGTCATGGGTTTGTCAGGGGTTCCATGAAAAACTTCCTTTGCATATGTAACTTACTTCAAACAAAAGGGCAGCTCCCTATATATTTTGTGACATAACTTTTTGTTGTTAAGTGATATATTTTCCAAAGTCAGGGTTATTCTGTCTTAAATGTCACTCCATGTGGAACTCATTTCCTCTGCAAACCTTTGCTTCTAGTCCTTCTCAGCCACTCTCAGGGACTTGTGAGTCTCTGCTTCATTGATTGTCTCTCCCACCAGAAGGTCCACCTGTGGACTGGGCCTGTGTCTGATTTATCGCTGTATCTCCAGCACCCAGCACAGCCTGGCACACAGGGTGAGGAGCTCAGCCCATGTTTTGTTAAGTGATAGATCATTAGAGGAGGAGAAAGGTATATGTTTAAATAACTAATTAATTAGGTCAGAGGGTGCTCTCTGTTTTCTAGGAGCTCACAAAAAAGACATCTGGGTAGGTGTCTAGTTATACAGGCTAATTTGATATAGCTTCTAAGAGGCTACATTTGACCCCATGTATTTCTCTTATTACCCTGTTGCCTGCCTCTCCAACTTGTCTTAGACCTCTGTACCATAGGTAAAAGAAGACTATGCAATAAAGGTGGTGATACTTTCTCCAGGAGGCTGCAGAAGTATATTTATGTTAGTTTTCCATAGTCTCCTTTAGTCCTCTTCCATTATTATACTAGTATGGGTTACCGTGAAAATTTAGTTAGCATATGCTTGGAGATAGGACAGTATGAATTACCGGAAATAAAAGCAATAATGGACTTTACACATTTCCATTCAATGGTTTGGAGTAGTGTGGTATTAAGGTGCTGGGCTAGCGACAGCCAGCCAAGGGAAGAATTGATCCTTTTAGGGTGGTAGAGTAGAGTACATGCTTCAGTGATATTAAAGTTAAGGATCCCTTTTTAACGTTTGCAAAAGGCAAATTTAGAACAAAGAAAAACCTCAAAAGGTGTGGTGTAGACTGCTGAACCTACCATTTTTGGAAAGGTTCAAAGCCATGGCTAAGGACCCATAATGAGTTAATGAGGGACATTTAAATGCTTGAAGAACCTCAAACATCTCTAACCTGGGAGGTTGACAGGTTTCAGGTTGAAGAAAACAACCAAATCCTTCTATATACCCCTCCAGTACAAAAAGCTCTGAATACAGTAAGTATATATAATCTAGCTGAATTGGTGAATGTAGACGTGTTTTTATAATGGTGAGAAATGTTGGTTAAAAAGTAAGGCTACGGATCATTGGAGCAGTCTCTGTATGGAAACCTAGGACCTTGAAGGATAGTTTGCTCTTTAAGTCTATTATGAACTTATCCTCCTTATGAGTGTCCTGGCTCTCAGCTTCATAAAACCTGCAATAACTGCTGTTTTATGACTTACACCTGGTCATAACACAAAAGATTGATTGGGGCTCCCATCCCATAAGGAGGAAAGACAGCTCTTTCAGATATATGGCCTCCCAATAGATTTTTCATGAGAAGAGCCAAAAATACTTCTTCGAGATTCATGCAGGCAAATGTGGTCAGTGCCCAAGTCTGTAAATAACATACTCAGTCTTTAAAGCTTACATCTTGACCCTTTTGAGTTTGCGGTATCCTTACTGGAGCCCATAATGTGTTAGAGGGATGAACTATGCTTTAAAAAAAATTAGATTGAAATCTTGTAGGGAAAAAATACTGCACCCCTCCCCTATATTCTTCTATTTGTTTATCTCCTCTTTCCACTTTCCACCCGGTTCTGGAAAATTTCTCTTAAATCAGCCTGATGCTTTCAAGACTAGCATAAGCTGTTGACAGTTTTATGTAACTAATAAAGAATATTAAAAAATAAACTCTGTAACTAACTTTATGTATTCTGAAGTCCAACGCAAAAAAAAAAAACCCTCTTGTGTGGGAAATGTTAAATGCTACCTTGTCAGAGGGTGCTGGAAATATGATAGGAAAAAATGACTTTCATATATCTAAATGATATTTGAAAGGACAAAAATCAGGGGCTGTTAATGTAGCTAGATGTTGGGATTCAGGTAATATGTTCTATAATTCATTCTGATTGACAGTTGTAAGGAGAAATCAGAGTAGGGGTGACCAAAATACCATCCCTTGAGAAAAATCAGCAATGGGACTTGAAAACTGATTCCTCACATATCAAACCTGATATCTCCGAGGGGACTCCTTTCCAGCTAAATGCTGAGTTTAATTCTGTACATCACATTTCTTTGGAGAGATTTAGTACTTTAATTATATTTTTTATGTGTCACACAACTGTAAACATATATTATCCTTTTGTTTTCTTTATCTTTAAAGGAGAGCTTAGAAAAATAATTAAATGTGTCTGTGATTCTTCTTGGAGTCTTTTCATTGCTTGTGTGGAGGGGACAATAGTTGTCTGTATTTGTGGATAAGGAACCCTCTGGCCATATCTCCAGGACATCTCAGCAACCACTGGAAAGTCTACAAGTCATTCAGTCAGCTATTTGTTTGTCTACAGAGATGATGATTGTTTTGACATTTTTCTGTTTCTTCCTGAAATGCTGTGAACTGAGCACTCATTTCTATATCATACAGATGTTGCTTAGCTGTAGCATGGGCTGGAGGAAAATCATTGAAAATATTTTCTTATTTCTAAAATATTTTAATTGGAACATTGTGGCTTAGATCCCCTAAAATCTTTTTGATCCAAATGTTGAAGTCAGTATTATTGGATAATATAGGTAGAGTTCATAATATAACAGAATTATCTGGGTATCTCTTTGCATTTTAATACCTCATGGAATGGGGTGAGATATTTTAAAATCAATTGGCCATTTAAAAAAATCCTTCGATTATGTCATGTCAGCAGTTGTTTCTCCTAATTTTTGTTTTATTTCAGCATATTATGGGGTACAAATATTGAGGATATGTTTGTTGACTTTCCCCCTTCCAGCCCCCCGGAGACAGAGCTTCAAGTGTGTCCATCCCCCAGATGGTGCGCATCGCACTCACTATGTGTGTATATACCCATCCTGTCCTCCCCCCAGTCTCTCCTACATTTGTAAGAGTATTTATAATGGTGAATCTTGCCAGAAAGCTGTGCTATGCAAAGACCAACCTCGTCCCAGCCTGCATCTGGCTTGTAGAACATGCCAACAATGCTTAATGTAATGGGTCACATCTGTCAAGAAGGATTACAAATTGTACCTGTGATGCCTTGTAATTAGTAACCCTCAAATGGCTCCAGCTGCTATTTCTCTGAGCATTTGCTGTGGTAACATCTTCTAGGAAATATAACTGAGAATCAAGAGTAGGTCCAAAGGATATTGTCTGTAGTGAAATAGGAGCATTTTCTTCTAATCTAAAAATCAGTCTTTTCTTGTCACTCTCACTAAGTTTCATAGAACTTCTTTCATCTAGAGACCAGTGTGGAATGTGCTTCAGCTTGTTGAGGAAAGATTTAGCTGTTGACTTTGTTTCAGAGAAAAATTCTCCCATGAATCATGTGAAAAGTAAATATGTCTGTTTTCTGTGTGTTAGGGTGATTTGAGAAAGAATGTAAGTCTGTGACTGGAGACTTCACACCGGGAAGTTGACCTTTTGCTTGCAAAGTAGATTTGCTATTTGGTTGGCTGATGGGTACATCTGTAAATGCTGGCATGCTGGGTTGTGTTTGCAGATCGGAATCCATTACTTGCTGAGACCTTAGATGCATTATGGAAAACACAGGTTTTTCAAAAAATTATTTCACTAGTTTGAGTTCCAGTACACTCTTTCATAGATTAATTTGAGTGAGTTTCCAGTGAAAATTCACTATCTCATAAATGGCTATCTAATAAGAATGAACTAAAACCAGACCCTTACCTTATATCATGCAATAAAAACTTACTAGATGGTTTAAAATTAAAGTGTGAAAATGAAATTATAAAATAACAACAAGATAACATAGGTATTTATTTTATTTATATACTTTTATAGTGGCAACATTTTTATAAGCATAATAGGAAATGTATAAATCAGGGAGTAAAAGATTGAGTTGATGTTACAAAGACAAATGTATTAAACCCCTTTTTGCATGGTAAAAATCTATAATAAACAAAAATTGAAGGAAAATAGGAAATGGGAAAATGTACCAATTATACTTAATAATATTATTAAGTATAATTGGTCTACTTAAACAGTTTTTATAAGTTAATTAAAAAAGATGAAAGCTCAAATAGGAAAATGGACAAAGGACATAAATTGGTAAGGCACAAAGGAAGAAATAAAAATGTTCAATAAATAAATGAAGAAATATTTATCTTCATTCAAAAACAAATACAAACTAAATCCATGCATGACATTGGTAAATTTAATAAATATTGATAATAACTTGTGTTAACAAAGGTTTGAGGGAACTGAACTGTCATATACTGAAGTCAGAATATAAATAAATAAATCTATTTATGGTCTAATATGAAAATATGTGTCTAAATCCACCAAAATATGCAATTCCACTTGTAGGAAGTTACCTTAAGGAAATAGTTAGACATGTGTGGAAAACTGGTCATAAAAATGTTCGTTGCACCACTGCTTTTAATGGTGGAAAATTATAAGAAAATGATAGTAGAAGATTGGTTAAATAAATTATATATACTCATAGGTTGAGAAATTATGTAGTCATATAAAATCATGTTGTAATAGAATATTTATTGACCTGGAAAAGCAACCACAATCTGTGCTGTGTATATCAAAATAAAAACAACTTACAAAATAGTAAACAGAATAAGATACCATATTTTATAAGTACACATATATATAGAGAGAGATTGAGACACAGACACGGACAGTTATAGACAGACATAGAGAGGACCAGAAGTAAATATTTCAAAACAGTTGATAGTTGTCTTGGGATGATAAGTTTACAGACATGTGTTTTTTCTCTTCCTTTGAGATGTATTACTTTTGAAATTAGGAAATAGAAACAATAAAAATTGCCTATGAAAAGAGATAAATGCTATTAAAAAGACACATAAGTCCAGTCATGGGGAGGTATTGACAATGATCACCTTGCCTTTGGAGCCCCACTGCCAATTTTGTACATTCTTATTTAAGTCATCATGTCCTGCAGACTTCCAGACTCCTTAGTGTTTTCATTTACTTATCCATTCCTCCATTCAACAAGCATTTTCCAGACTCAGTACTTGTTCCTGGCTCCATTCTGTAAACATTTCCTAGTTATTTCTTATCTACACTTATTTATCAGTCTGGGGGCCTTTCCCTCAGACCCTGTTAGGTAACTGACTAGGACATCTTTCTTACAAGTTCTGTCTTTGTTAACTACATAATACTAATATGCTATGTGAACTTTAAGGTGGACCTTAAATGTCTTAACCTAAAAGAGTATATGAAAATTATAGGCAACATTATATGAATATGCCTGCCAGATGATGCTATTCTGTCCTGCCCACACATATTCTAACTGGGCAGCATGCTCCCAACTGTGTTCTACCCTGCAGGGCTTGGGCTTCCCATGTTAGGATTAGTCCCCTAGCCTGATGTTCCATTATCAAGGATGCTTCTTGATATTATTACTGCATATCAGTTCTACATTCTTTGTTCTGACCTTCTTCCTCCTGTGCCTTTCCTAGTTCCTGCCATCTGCCCTGCTCTGCCTTCTGGCTTTTACATCCTTCTAGTGTATGACCTGCCCTCTTACCCTGGCTTGCACAATAGTCCTGATCCAAACATCTGCTCCATTTTCCTGAGTACCTGTATAGGTTTTCTATCAGTGTTGTAACAAATACCCACAAACTTAGTGGCTTAAAACAACACAAATTTATTATCTTATAGTTCTGGAGGTTAAAATTCCAGAATGTATTCCACTGGGATGAAATCAAGGTGTGGGGAGGGATGCATTTTTTTTCTGGAGGCTCTAAAAGGGAGTCCCTTTCCAATGACAAGTGTCTTTATAAAAGAAAGGCAGATAGAGTTTTGAGACAGGCCGGAGAGGAGAAGACACAGAGAAGAGGAGGCAATGTTATCATAGAGGCAGAGATTGGAGTAATGAAGCTACAAGTTAAGGGACACCTGGAGCCACCAGGAGCTGGAAAAGGCAAGGAAGGAGTCTCCTCAAAGCCTTCAGAGGAAGTTCAGTCCTGTTGACACCTTGATTACAGATTTGTAGCCTCCAAAACTGTGAGCGAATACATTCCTATTGTTTTAAGCCACCCAGTTTGTAGTAATGTGTTACAACAACCATGGAAAGATAATATGGGATTCATATGAGTACACAGGATACTTCCTGATAATCTAGGATAATCTCCCTTCTCACATCTTAATCACGTCTGCAAAACCCCTTTTTGCCATATAAGATAACATATTCATATGTTCCAGGAAATAGGACATGGACACGTTTAGGGGGGCATTATTCTGCCTACCACAGCACCTGAATAGCCTGACTGTTCACCTTTAAAATCATTTGTTGGTCATCACGAGCATAGCCAACACCCAGGCTATCTTTGATATTTCACTTCCAATCCTTACTTAATTGTCTAGGATCTGTCTCCTGGGTATCAATGTGGAATAATAGAAAGTACACAAATGTGGTGTCGGGCAGACCTGTGTTTAAACTTTGGCTCTTTATTTATTCTCTGTGTATCCTTGGGCAATTTATTCAACCTCTATGAGCTGGTTTTCTCATTTGTAAGATGTGGGTAATCATATGCTCCCAACAGAATAAATGTGAGGATTAAAGGAGATAGCATACTTAACATGCCTGATACATAATAGGCATTCAATGAATGTTGCTTTCCTTTTCCTATCATCCTATAATCTGTGAACCAGTGGTGATTTACAGACTTGAAGTAGATGGTCTGGTAGAGAAGATATTTTTGTATAGGGACTTTCTAATTTTTCTTCCAATTCTTCTGTGTAAATGGATTTATTTTATTTTTTAAAATTTCCCCTGGCTTTATTAAGGTATGATTGACTAATACAAAATATATATACCACTATGTAGAATAGCTTAATAATCTGATTATACATAAGGTTTCCCATGATGTCATTGCATTTTATTTTGTATTACTATTATCTCTATATAAGACTAAAGTTCTTGGTTGAAAGGGAAAAGTCTTACCAAATAGGCTGCTGGGAATAACACAGCCATAATACCAAAAAAACAAATATTTGTTATGTATATACTGTGTGCCAAGTGTTGTAGGCATTAGGGAATGAGATTGACACAGTGTCTATGCTTATGAGGTGGGGAAGACTGATCAGTAACCAGGTGACTGTAGTACAGTCATCCCTTTGTATCCCCGAGGGATTGGCTCCAGGATCCCCAAGGATACCCGAATCCACAGATGCTCAAGTCCCTGATATATAATGGCATAGCATTTGCATATAACCTACACACATCCTCCTATATACTTTAAATGATCCTTGGGTTGCTTATAAGATCTAATATAATGTAAATGCTATAATACATAGCTGTTGCACTGTGTTGTTTAGGGAATAATGACAAGAAATGGAAGTCTGTACATATTCAGTAGAGATGCAACCATTGTAGGCCTAACTATGTTTTTGATTTGTGGTTGGTTGATGCAGAATCCATGGATACAGAGGGCTGATTGTATAGTGTTATTGGTGCCATGATGAGCACAAACACAAGTGGGGCTCGGCAGGAAATAAAGGCTCCCTGGAGTACGTGATGTCTAAGTTGAGATCTAAAAGGTGAATACCAGTTGATTATGTAGAGTCTCTCTTACCCTCTACAAAAAGGGAAGGGAGAAAAATAAAAATGAAATTTTGTTTTAATAAATTCAGTTGACTGAAACATTAATTTTAGTTTAAAAATCCTGGGTATATAAATATAGCCATTCTTGTTTTTGTTTACATTTTTCTAAATGTTGGATATAGTTGTACTACTGAGATGGGAATGAATGGTCCATTGATAGACATCTTTTGGGTAACTTGGAGAAAAAGAGGGCTTTTATTACATTTTGTACACATGTTCCTGGTGGGCAGGCAGGCAGTTAGTCAAGATGTAGATACTATATCACAAATGTCCCTGAATACAAAGCTCTGATTTAGGGAAGAGGGTGGATATAGATCTGGTTGTGGTTGTGGAAGGATGTTGGGTAGGAGGTAGTGTCAAATATTTAAAAAACATAGCTCCGTGTCTCTAGGAATAGTAATAGTAACAAAAATATATTGTACATTTATTTGTGTGGCAAATACTATTCTAAGCACTTTTTGTGTATTGACTCATCTAATCTTTCCAATGATTTTCCAGTGAGTCTGTGAGGTAGGCAATACTACTATCCCTACTTTACAGATAGGAAAACTAAAGTACAGAGGTTAAATGATGTCTAAAGTTAGTTAGCAAGTGACAAAGCTGGGATCCAAGTCAAGTTGACTTGAAAGCCTATGCTCTTAACCCCTGTAGTAAGTACTTCCTCTTTGGGAAAGAAGGCCTTTGTGAGAATGTAGACACAGAGATGACATATGAGCCTAAATGATATTTTGAGATATCTTAACACCTATAATGTGATAAGAAAATTTCTGTATTTTTTGCAGGTGCTGCTAATATTAACTATGATTTATACATTCATAGTTGAAGGAAATGCTAAATTATAGAGGTCTATAAAATGAAGATATATATCTTTTTCCCAACCAAACTCACAGACATACTGAATTCTATCCATGGACCCAGCATAAGAACTCCTGAGTTAGGTGTCTTGATAAACAGTTCAAAATACACATGTTAACAATCAAATAAATATTTAACTCAGAATGAATGACAACCCCTTCTGAGTAAGTTTGGAATAAACACAGATCCTGGTCACACATAGCTTTGTGGTGGTGCTGTAGGGTGATGGCCAGAATTTAATGCCACAATATCCCACAGCCCATAGTAAAGGATGTCAGAAACAGCTACTAAATAGAAACACGTCTAGACAGAAGCAAAGAGGGTTGAATATGATTGTTTGGGGGCACAGAGAAGGAATGAGCAGGCAGGGATCTTCTGACAATCTTAAGATTCCAAGGAAGTTGCACAAACTTATTACATTGGCAAGACTTGAAGGCTTTGATGAGACTGGCTCTGTTTTACCCATGCCTACAATGAGAAGAAACATTATTAAAGAAAGCAGTGGAAAGCCCACGACCTTGGCCAGAAAATGGCAGATCCCTTCCCTATGATTCACACGTTATCCAGAAGCCTCCAACTTCTTAAAATTCCTAGTAGAAAACTCTAAGTATCTTAGCAATATCTTTCAAACACCACAATTTTCACTAACACTGCCTCATATCCAATTCTGCTTCATAGTGCTGTTCCAATGTAATTGGAGCTACTGCATTGATTGGGTCAGAGAATCTATGTGGGTTTCTAACCAGATCCAAGCAAGAGCTTTTTTAGGACCCAGAAACTTATTGTCTCTTTAAAGTGGTAGTAAAAGAAAAAGAAAAAACCTAGTATTTTGAATTTATGGCAATAATAGAAAAATTGCTAGGTACTTTTGATGAAAGAGTTTACAGCGAATGTAGCACTGCATATATTGACTTCATATTTCAGTGTACATCCAGACTTATTGATTAGAGAAGGACTGACTCAAACCAAGATTGATTGATAGAAATCACAGTTTGCTTATTTATCATGTGAAGAAAATTTACACATCTATCTAGGCATAGGGGTATTACTTTATTGACTCAGAATTAAGTCTTGGCTGAGTGTCAAGTTTTCACCTGCAGCCTGTAGACCCCTTTTAGGAAAATTCTTGTTTGCATTTGAGCAAGAAATGTTTTGGCAGTTTAAACACCCTGAAGTACTTTGAAATATAAAAGTACAATAAAATATTGTTAACTGGCATTTGCGATGGTACTAAGATTGTTGGCCAAATGAAGTTTTCTCATTCTATTTATAACAAAATCAAATGAAGAATAATGTTAACAAGACAGCATTTCAAGCACTTTAGATATATTCATTTATAAGTAAATATTAAAATACCAATTAGAAGTCAGTGTCTGTTGAATAAGGCAGGATGTTAAAGTAAGTAGTCTAGGAACAACCATTCAAAGGCAGTCTCCTCCGTGACTCTATTTAGAAACACTTGGTTAGGTTAGCAGTAACTTAGCTAATATTTATGAAGCAGTTAGAATATGTCAGAATTGTGCTATGTACTTTTCATAGGTGGTTTTTTAAAGCCTTTACAAAAACCCTATTTAGTATGTATTGGTATTGTTCTCATTTTACATTTGAGAAAACTGAGGTTCAGAGAGGCTAAAAGTGACTTGCCAGAAGTCTCACAGCTAATACATGGAGATGGAACTAAAACTGGCTCCAATGGGTTCTCTTATTTGGAAGTTCTTCAGTGAATTATTCCTCCCATACAGGGAGGAGAGGGTAAGGGAGTAGGGGAAAGAAAGGGTAGATCAAAAGTATTTAACTGAAAATCCTAAATCTTCTATCTTTCAGGAATTAATTGTTCAGGGTATGGGTTCCTAGCTACAAAACAAGTGGCGTTAGATTTTGGAAGACAAGGGGTTAACCCAGTTTGCTACTGGTTATTTCCCTTCAGTGCAACAACTGCATTGCAAGGGAAATAGATGCTGATAAGTGCTAAGGACCTTATTACTGTTCAAATGCCCTTTTAATACTCTTTATGCTGGCAAAGGTACATTACAAATGAAATACAGGGGAGGAATAATTCAGACTCCTCAGATGGTGGCATTTTGTAAACCTCAAAGCCACAGTACAAATCTCTCTCAAACCTCTGGAAATCCATCTTCATAGCATATAGTAGGTGGGAAGGGGCTTGCAAATCCTTTTCAACCTGACAGCTCAAAAACTTAACTTGTTTTCTGATTTCTCAGCCGTGACAGGTTGTTGGTAGTGTATTTTTCACTTCAGAAGCTAAGCACTTTTGCTGGTATATGGTGGTCTGAGCAGCTGGGCTTTAATGCTAGGTTCTGAGTAGGGAAGACAAAGGAAAGAGAATTCAGTATATGCATGCCTCTTCTGATGTTTTTGTATGAAAAGCATTTGGTAATAAACATATTTTATGAGTTCCTATACCTTTAGACACAATATCTTCTTGGCAAATTCTCAACATCTTGCCTGCCATCTGTATAAACCCATTTGCTCCCCTCAGTCAACCCTTTCCTTAACTCTTCCTCTTCAAGGACATCTATCTCCACAAATTGAGGTGGCAAATAACCTGTCTGCCCCCAAATATTACTCTACCACCTGTGTACTGAGCGTGAAATTTCTACCATAATGTTTCATTTATTTGATTATTTTTTCCATTTATTGCATATGTCCATCTATCCATGCATCCATCCACTCACTGATCTATCAAAAAAATATTTATTGTCTGCTCTGTGCCAAGCACTCTGCTGGGTTCCGGAAATTCATTGGTGATTAATGCAGACATAGCCTTTGCCTTTGAGTTTATGACCTATTCAAAGAGAGACAATAAACAAGTAAGGGAACATAGAAGTAATTGAAATTGTGCTAAGTGCTTTGATGACTATAGATGCAACATGACGGGAGATACCAAGAAGGGATCTATTTAGTGTATTCAGGTGTCAGTTCAGTTGAAACTTAAGACTTTCCACTAGAGGGGTTGGAGGTGGGAAAACTCACAATAGACAAGGTGAGCGTTGTGGGGTGGGGTGGGGAAGGGCACGTCTCAAATCATGGTTGGGATGTGGCAAAGTCATAACATGTAACCAAAATGTTTGTACCCCCATAATTTCCTGAAATAAAAAAATTAAAAAAAATACAAATATATCATGTAGCAGGGATAATTCACTAACTCACTAAAATTGTCACTTTCACAGAACATAGGACTTTGAAGGCATAGGTCTCTAAACAGATCTTTTTTTGGTGGCGTGTGTGTCAGGAAGAAGAGAAGTAGACTAACTCAACCCCTTCTGTGTCCTAGGCTCTCTACTAGGTGCTGTTGTTTAAAAGCTTATCTCTTTTCATTATAACCTCATCTCTAAGAGGTAGGTATCAATTCCATTACAAGGCTGGAAAAACAGGTTCTGAAAGGTCAAGCAGCTTGACCAAGGTCAAAAGGTTAGTCTGTGGCAAAGCCCAGGAGTAGGAAGGCTAAGATGTTGGAGTTGGGGTGAGGATTGAATGAAATCTAAGTCCTACCAAAGGGGAAATATGTACAAAAACAAAAAGGCTAAAAAGGGTATGTGTCATTGGCCAAAAATGAACTAATAGACCTGGTTCTGTCTTTGAATTGCTTACAGTTCACCTGGAGAAAGATGATGAACTATTGAGAAAGGACAGGCAAATATAATAAGCAACATAAATAGTCCAGTCCAAACTGCATGTTTTTCCTGAGGAAGATAAATAAGAACATGAATGGGAGGAGTCAGGATACTTTCAAAAGGCTACTGGGAGGAGTTTGTCAAAGCTATCTAAAATGGAGACTTCCTTTAAATATAGTGCTTGCTTTCCTTTGCTTAGATGAAGTGGTTTTAGATTTCAAGCAAGTTAGGTACAAAACAATGATTACTGAACTGTCTAGAAGGTCAACAGACACATTACAATCATTAAGTTATGAATCACTGAAGGCTATATGGGTCCAGGCAACATCTCATCTATGGATACTATTTCAGGTCGAAATACATAATATCAATTGTTGTTCCCAGCTCCACTTCCTGTCACTAAAATGTGACAGTGATTAAATGCAAAATGCAAATATTACAGTATGTAAGTACAAATTTAAAACAATAATGGTCTCTTGTCAGACAATATGGAAAGGCAAAGTTGCATGGACTTTGTTATTATACTTGCAAATGCAGCAATATTTACAATGGGTTGACATAGTGCTACATAACCCAATACAAGGCAAGGGAAGAATTATGGAAAGCAGGACTGGAACACTGTGAGCAGAGAAGAACCCTGCCTTTAAGGTATCATGCAGGAAGGCACAAAGAGGGAGGAAAATAGTTTCAAGGTCAGTGTTCTTTAGACATTTCAGAAGAGTTCCCATGTTCCTAATTTCTTTTATGAATCAAGGCAAGACAAAAATTATCAGGTTACTGAAGTTTGCTTCTGGCTTAATGTTCCCAATCTCAACTTTAATTTCTTAATTCTTTTATATTTCTTTAATCTGTCTTCTATGAGCTTAAGCTCCACGAGGCAAGAAGCCATGTCTGTCTTGTCCACCGTTGCATTTCTATCATCTAACAGTACCTGGCACACAGGGTATGCTCAAGAAATACCTGGTATTTGAATGAATAGTTGTTCTCTTGGCTGCCTTGAAAGCTCTTGCAGCTTTCCTCCCCTACTGAGGAATTACCTCTAGGCTCTGTATCTCTTCTTATCCAATCATTTTTCCCTAAAATCAGATTATTTTATGTTTTATTTCCTCAGAGATTCTCTAAAGAGAGATTTTAACAATAAGATTAATAGTTTTAGGCACTGCATTAATCCAGGTCCAACCAGAAAAAGAGAGAAACACTGAAAGTGTTTAAAACAGAGGAAATTTGGCCAGGTGCAGTGGCTCACGCCTGTAATCCAGCAATCTGGGAGGCCAAGGCATGTGGCTCGTTTGAGTTCAGGAGTTCGAGACCAGCCTGAGCAAGAGCAAGACCCCGTCTCTACTAAAAATACAAAGAAATTAGCTGGACAACTAAAAATATACAGAAAAAATTAGCATGGCATGGTGGCACATGCCTGTAGTGCCAGCTACTCCGGAGGCTGGGGCAGTAGGATCGCTTGAGCCCAAGAGTTTGAGGTTGCTGTGAGCTACGCTGATGCCACGGGACTCACTCTAGCCCAGGCAACAGAGTGAGACTCTGTCTCAAAGAAAAAAAAAAAACAGAGAAAATTTAATGTAAGAAACTGGTTATACAGATCATGGGGATACATATAAGGACAGTCTTACCTCTCAGATCAAGAGTATGTTGAAAGCAGCTCTCTTGATGCATAATTCTGTTATGAGCTCACACAATCTAAGGGTTGGAAAGAATCTTAAACTTAATTGAGTTTCAACTCATCAGATGGCTGTTGTGTCACAGATGGCTATTGCCTGTTCCAACATCTCTTCTTTTCTTTCTCTTTAGGCATAGAATGCCTATGTTCAGATGGACACATTTCTACTCAGAATGAAAGATTCTATTTTCCTACCTTCCTTGCAACTAGCCAAGGCTATGAGACTAACTTCTGGCAGTGATATGTAAGCAAAGATGTCATGTGGGACTTCCAGGGAGCCTTCAAAAAAGGGAGTGGACACATTTAACACATTAACTGCCATGTGAGTTGTATTTAACTCATGCTAGTTTTGAGCCTGGGGTCTCATAAAGCATGTGTAATTCACATGTCTCTTCACCTTGGGAGGCTAGTGAACTATTTTTCAAGTTGCATATAACTCACATACAGAATAAAATAAAAAAAACAAAATTTTCATTAAATTAGAAAGGATAGTTTTGTTTTCAAAAATTTTATTGTATTTTTGTAATAAAACGCTATGGCCCAAAGGAAAAAAGGATTTTTTTCTAGTGTGGTAGTCAATACTTTAAGAGGTGCCCTTTCATGTTTTTCTGCCTTTCTTCCTTCTTCAGGCCTAGATGGGAGGACATGATGGTTGGAACTCCAAGAGACCATGAGGTGTCTGTCCTTGAGGATAAAAGACATGTGATAGGATGATACAACAGGAAGATAAAAACCTAGGTCTATGATGGCATTGTAGATTTACCAGGCAGATTTGGACTACCCACCCTGAAACCTCTTTCACATCAAAGAAAAAAAAATCTATATTATTTAGCCATTGTTGTTTTGTTTTCTGATTTCTTTCTTTCTTTCTGCAACTGAATCTAATCCTAACTGATCCAGCTATATTGTTTTTATTGCATCTGACATAAATGGCCATTTAACTTTGGCTTGGATACTTCTGGTGGTGGGGAACTTTACTAGCCCTTGAGGTGGCCCATTTATCTTTGAACAGCTACTACTAACGGGAACTTTTCTTTACTGAGTGCTAATTTATCTTTATTTAGATTCCACCTATGGGTCCTAGAATGGTTTTTTGGGTCATGAATAACTTTCTAATCCTTTTTTCACATGTCACGTGTTTGAAGATGTGCTCTTGTTCCTCAGAGTCAGCTCATCTGCAGTCTAAATATCTCCAATTCTTTCAACTACTCCTTGCAAGACATGGTTTCTTCATTTCAACAAGCTTAACCTAGCTTCATGTATAAGTTCATGCAACAAGCCCTTATGGAAAAGAGCTCCAGTCTATAAGATTCAGCTGTGTTGCCTACAGCCCTATTTACTTAATAGATTCAATTGAATTAAGGAAAAGGTACTTTCTACTTGCTGTATGCTAAATTAGCAGCTTGCAGTTTTCATAATGGAACACACTATTTTGGGTGGGCTAAAATCGAAGTTAAAACAAACATGATCATTTAATCTTATACTATATTATAATCAGTGTATGCCAAAAAAATTTTAAGTTTTCCCTAGCTAGAGTGCAGTATTGTCATCATAGCTCACAGCAACCTCAAACTCTTGGGCTCAAGCACTCCTCCTGCCTCAGCCTCCTAAGTAGCTAGGACTACAGGCACATGCCACCATGCCTGGCTAATTTTTCTATTTTTAGTAGAGACAGGGTCTTGCTGTTGCTCAGGCTGGTCTTGAACTCCTGACCTCAAGCAGTCCTCCCACCTCGGCCTCCCAGAGTGCTAGGATTATAGGTGTGAGCCACCATGCCTGGCCAAAAGATTTAAAGTTTTAAAATTCATTATTAGCCACACTGTACACAAACTAGCTTCTACTTTTATGTAGTAAGAGACAACATTCCTGGAATCATTACCTGTTGCTTAATCTGTTTAAACAAAGCTCCCTTCCTAAATGTTTTCTGTGGATGTAAATTCACACTGTCAGGCTCTCGTCTCTGGGACTATCTGCTCAGTACCTGCCAATCATTCTAATGGAAAGATACCCTAGAAATCTACTGAGAGAAACCACTTTCTATATGCAATAAAATAAATGTATAGCCTTTAAAAATGTGTGTTTAAGAGTTATGCTTCTCCCCCCGCCACCCCACTAGAACAATAGCAAAAGTCATTGACTCATGCCTGTGAAATTCAATAAACTAATATTGTTTGTCATCTCAGCTGACACTTCTGTTGTATTTGACACTATTGACTACCCCATTTCAAAATTCACTCCTCCCTTGGTTACTGACATGACACCACTACTGGTTCTTCTTCATGGCCATTCTTCAATTTCCCCTGCTGGGTCCTTTTCCTCTGATCACTCCTTAATTTTTGCTGTTCTTCAGAGTCCTGACCAGGGCCCTCTGCTCTTCTCACTTTGTACCTTTCCCCTGGACAATCCCATCCACTTCTGTGGAATCAGCGTAGGCTGATGACTTTTTGGTTTGCATCTCCAGCTCTGACTTCTCTCTTTTGAGCTCCAAACCAATATTTTCAATGGACATAGGGACAGTGCTATCTTGGTGACTCACTGTCACCACAAACCATGTATCTTCAAAACTCATCATCTTTCCCTCTAACCCAGATACTCAAGTCAAAATCTGAGAATCAGGCACTTTCTTACCTTGCTATAGTTATTCCTTCCAACAAACATATCACGTAAGTATTATTATCTGATTTAGAAATGTGAAAACCAAGGTTCAGAGTGGTTTAATAGCTTGCCCACAAATCTCTCAGCTAGTACAAAGCAAATTCTAACATATTTCAGTCTGACTCTGGAGCTGGAACTCTTAACCACTATGTTAAATTTCCCTTACTAGATAATCCTGTTACAGGATATTTTGTCTTCTTCTTAAAAATCAGAGAGCAAGATCTTGAGGGAAGGGGACACTAAAGAAAAAAGTGTTGTTGAGACATTAGGTTAGGAGGGAAGATGGGACCCCTCAGCAGCTGAGAGAAACATAAGCTCAAAAAGTGTAGGGGGCAAAACGCTGTTGAGGGAAAAAGTGGGTAGAGCCAAACCAGGGCAGGAGGGGCCTTAGGCCAAAGTTATCTCTCTTAGGTTCTTGTTGAGAGACAGTTACCTCAGTGAGATTCAGGTTCAGCTTGTAGGTAAGCGGTTTTCAGGCAGGAAAGGGAAAAACCTTTTTTGGTAATTCCTAACCTTGATTTCCACATAATTTGTACTGAAATCAAAAGGGCCTATTAACTGATACACATGACTGGTAAACATGATGAATAGCTGTAGAAGATAATAACTGGCATTACGTTGGAACAAAATCAAAGGTATAATTTTCATAGCACATTCAGCCATGAAAATTATAAGCAAATCAACAGTAAAATAATTATTCCCAAAATATTTTTTTCCAACTCAGCTTGGTTAAGCATCTTTCTACTGCAGTAGTTTTTATTTCCTCCTCTTCAAATTTTGTCGACTATTTTTTTTTCTGGCTTTAAACTAATCATACCATGCATGAAAGGGCAGAAAATGTCTTTAGTCTCAACGTTCTATCAGTATCCATTGCTTGGCCAATCGATATATTCCAACAATGTTGACTGTAAAACAAATCGTATTTTGCTGTTGCCTTGCATTAGAACACTGGGGATGTGTTGCTTTGTGTTCCCCCCTCTTTGTACCCTGCCAAGTGGAATATGTTAAAAATGGTGAGAGAGGTAGGTATCAAGAAAACATTTCTTAGATGGCATTGATGCCATGATTTTTGGGGAAGAGAGGTGTTTTGTTTGGGGTCTGTCTTCTGCCATAGGTCCACTGTTCCTCTTACCCTTTTTCAGGAAAAGAATTTATCCTAAGTCAGCTGACTTCCTGAGCATATGTCTTCATTTTTCTTATGGATTGAAATAGTATCTAGAAAGTATAGGTGTGATGTTGTATTTCACCATTAAGTGCTACGTTTTAACACAAGGTCGTCCAGCATCAAAATTCCTTATGTTATGTTCTTAGATATTTTTAAAAGTACAGTAAATGACCTTTTTTTTAAAATCAATATCTAGATTAGAACTCAGGTAAAGTGAATTTATTTAAAACAAGCGAACATTTTACTTAAAGCTCAGGTTTCTATTACCTCCTTAATGACATTGTCAAAATGCTTTCATGTGGCTAATGGTTTCATTTATAAATTAGTTAGAAAAAAGCCAACTACTTAACCCTAAATAGCTACTGAATTATTTTTGAGGCAACCAAGGTCATGTGGTCATTATAAATTTATTAAAAGGCAGGACTGAGAATTTCTTTCATGTGTCCCAGCTTCTAAATGCCATGTTTGTTATCCTTAGACAAGGTACGTAATCTGAGTTGTTATATCTGAAACAAGTTATTGCTATCTGATTTCCTTATAGTATTTGAATTTATGGATTAATAATCAGAAATGCTTCTTGAATGAATCTGGTTTATGTTTCAAGGTGTCTCATAGGCACACAGTAACTAGTTTATGAATTCTGAATTTTCATATTCTTTCTCTGAATTATTTTGTCCCTTTCTGATATTTTTATAAGAATTTAAGACCTGCTAGATTGGATCGTGCCAGTATTCCCTCTAGCCCATGATTCCACCTTCAACTGTGGCAATAAGAATAGTTTTGTGGTAAGATGGATATGTTTGCTTTTCATGACGTCAACTTTAAAAGCTAGGAACAATCACCAATAATCTTTTCTAACCCATATTTTAAAATTATTCTTTTTATTATTATTTTAAAATTGACAAATAAAATTATATACCTACATGTTATACAATATGATGTTTTGAAATATGTATACATTGTGAAATGGCTAAATAAAGCTAATTACCATATGCATTATCTCACATATCATTTTTTTTGTGGTGAGAACACTTAAAATCTACTCTTAGTAGTTTTCAAGTATAAAACAAATTGTTATTAACTATAGTCACCATGTTGTATGATCGATCCCTTGAACTTATTCTTCCTGTATAATTAAAATGTTGTATCCTTTGAATCCTAATAATCTTAATTATTCTCCAACTTGTTAAACATCTGTCATATATAAATTTATCTTAAAATCATCATAACCTTCTTGTATTTTACACTTGGAGTATTCAATTTTCTACATGCTTATAAAACAACTAAATTGACTAGTCTTTACCCACTGAATTGCCTGATTTATTGACAGAATAAGCTGGATGTTTTGGCATTTTATAGATGTAGCCAAAGGCACACACTGAAGAGGCAAACTGAAGAGGGAAAATGCTTGTGACAATTTGGCCTGAGGGCACTGTCAAGCTCCCCTGGCATTCAACAAGTTCTCTCTTCAGGGAAACCGAACTGTATGACAAGACCAATTATCAGATCAGGTCAGCATCAAATATGAATAACCATGAAAGAATGTAGGGACTGGTGGCAAACTGAGTCAGGAGCTAAGGACCAGGTGGTATCAGAGATAAAAAAGGCTGTCCGGAAAGTATTCAGCCATAATTTTCATAATTTTTCATATTACATGGCTGGATACTTTCTGGACAGCCCTTTTATATGCGGGCATAAGCGCCCTCTCTGACATTCTTATCACATCTTAACTGGATGGTCAATTGATTTCATGATAAGAGTTACAATAAGAAACTCCTGTTGCCTGGGTCCTTGCCTGCCTCCTTGTTCCCAGATGATTTAGTTACTGACAAAAATCACTAATGGGGGGAGAATATTTATAGAAATGTATAATCCCACACTAACAAGGAATGGGCCTGCTTTAATCATTACTGATCAGATTTCACTTGGAGTTTTAGATTCCTTTTTGAAACCCATCCTTTAAAGGGATGGTTTCACATTCCAGTCTGAAAGACTAGAGTCCTTTCGGAAGAGGATTACTAGTGCAATGAAAGACTCCAAGCCATGACATAAGGAAGCCAGGATATTTAATTGGGAGTGAAAAAATGTTTAGGGAGGGCTGGTTTGTTGAAGAGGGACTAAATTTGTTGTGTGTGTCTATTTATGACAAATCTAGCAGCAGATTTCAGCTTGATAATAAGAGAGAATTTTCTATCAATTGGAGCAGTCCTAACAAGAATGAGCAGCCTTGATAGTGTTTTTTGTTATCATAGATCTCTGGACACATAGATGTAACAATGGGCAGAAAGAGGGTACAGGAGAGTCCTGAAGTCCGTGAATGTTTGGGCCAAGTCAGTTAGTTGTTGGTAGAGTACTAGATTTGTATGACTAAATAGTGAAGATTTCCCAAAACAAATTGGAAATACTGATACTGGTTTCCAGCTTTTAATTTTTTTAACCAAGAGAGACCTGATAAGGTTTTAGGGAGGCAATGGATAACACTTATATTCTCTTTCTGAGTCTGAAACCTATTGGAATTTGGAGCAAGAATGCCTGGGTTCAGATATACTAGACTCTGCCACTTACTAGCTGAGTGATCTCAGGAAAATTCCTTGAACTTTCTGTGCTTCAGTTTCCTGATTTGTAAAATGGGGATAATAATTCTTGCCTCAAGTGTAAAGCATAGGAACAGTGTCTTCTTCATTATAAATCCCCTACGTTAGCTATTAGCTCTTAATTGAGATACAGATATAGGAGTCAGGTGGGAGATAACATACCGTTAGCACTGATAAAGTTGAAATGGAAATTGTGGCTTTAGATCTGCAGCCAAGTGCGTATGCTAATACTTCATCACTGATCAACTTACCCATCCAGTCATTGGCCCAGTTGAATAACAGATAACTATAGGTCTTCTCTGTAGGAGTTGGTCTCTTTCCTGTTTGGGATAAAATGTGAACATCCCATGGATAAGATAGCTCCAGAAAACGAGAAACTCAGAAGGGCCAAGTCAATGGTGCTCACTTTTTCTTTGAAACTTACTAAATAAAATAATTCACTTCTCCTTTCATGGCAAGGAGTAAATAAGGGGTGGAAGAGACAGGAGTATTATTCTAGTGAAGTTCTCTCCCCATGGAGATACAAGGCAAGAAATGAAGGTTCACCCTCTAATGAGGACAGTAAAGAAATTAAAAAAGAAACTATCATTTCAAACACCATCATTTCACATCCTAAAAGTAGAAGAGATATAATCTCAGAATGAAGCAAAGTACCTTTAATAAATTTAGCTTCCTGCCACATTGCACTTATTTTTTACATACCTGCAAAATTTCATCATCAGGATTTGGCACTAGTCCCTGGAACTGGCCTTTGGGAGCCACTGAATTAGATGACTGTTAAGATCCCTCTAACCATGAGATGCTATAATTCTATGATAGAATTTCATCTGTACATGGTCCACAGAAGAGAACCAAGGGATTGAACCTGGGTCAAGAGACAGGCAGATCCTGAAAATGTGTTTGTGAAAGGGTTGACAGTCAGGCCCAGAGCAGAGTATATTTTTTCTCCTTGGAAATCTTAATCATATTTCCCAACTGTCAATATGGAGAAAAATTTATCTTAAAAGGCCAGAGGGTTATTGTGAGGAGAACTTGATGTTGAACCTCTGTGCCCAACTTTGAGCTTTGGGCTTTCCATTGCCAGCCTGTGTACCATGATAGTGGGAAGAAAAGACAGAAATGTCAGTTTCAGCATCTCTCTCAGTAATAACATTTCAAATATGTTTCTTTGTCTTAATATTTTATTACCAGCTTGTAGTTCTCCTCATCCCACGTGTGATCCCATGTCCCCCCTTGTGAACTGATGAAGCTATATTGCAGAAATTGAAATAGAAAACCACATATCCAGGGTGATTTATCATTAATGTGAAATTCTATCCTAACCTGAAAGTCAAGAAGCAGGAATCCCAAGCTATTTCAAAATTCGTATTACAAGACAGACAATCAGATGCCCCCAAACCACAACATCCTGTATTCTATTAATCGTACACTGACAGAGCCTTTTGGTTGCATTTGTCTTTCCAAATAAATACAAACATATGTCACCATTTTTTATTGATTTTGGTCTTTCCTAGGAAGGAAACACTGTTAAATGATAATAAATGGTGTCAACTAAAACAAACAGCGCAAAAACCATTAAGAAGGCATTTGTTGCAGAAATTGGTTTGATTTGTTGGCGTCAGATGAAATCATGTCAAAATAATGTCTTCGGAAACCAAATAAAAATTTGTTTGCAAATTTGTCTGCAGCAAGCATTTCTAGAGCATAAAAATCCTTAAGAATCAATATGGTTTTATTCAGTATGCAAATGTACTGAAAAGCATTACAGCAAAAATTCCATTGCTGAATTATATGATATTGTTAGGGAATTAATAAATAATAATAGATGATAAATAATATAGGGGCTGAATTAGATAACACATTTATGAAGAAGTAGAGGGAGTAAAAGATTAAGGGGGATAGTCTTGGGAGAAGATCAATTTTCAGATAAGCTAAAATAACATTTTATATTCAGAAAATTAATGGAGTTTAGTCCTGTAACTCAGAAAGTCCTGTTAAACTAAATTTCACGGCAGCCTTTAAAACAGGAGAGGAGATGCAAATTACCTAGTTCTGAAGTGATAACCACTGGAGTTCTAATATGAGTCAGCCTGCATCTGTGATTTGCACAACTGTGTTTGCCTTCCAGGTAATTGGGAATTTAATTGCTATCAGGATAAAATTTGAGTCTTATTTGCAAATGATGTCAATACGTCACAATGTATCCCAATGTGCACTTTTGGGAGTCACTGTAATTAGGCAAATGGGAGGGCTGCAGCAGGAGCTGGGCTTCAGTATAAAATCAAAAATAAAAAAAGAGAACTTATTTTCAGTGTACCCCAGGTCCTCTTCTGCTGCTACTTCCCTCTTGCTCCTTGCTTCACTATCGTAGACTAGCCCAGTCTGATCTTGGCCCTCTGTCAATTTTCTCTTTACACAGAAACGGATTCATCCTACTTCCCTCTCCCCACCCCTAATCTCATTCCAGGTACGTTTAAAAGAGTTACTTAATGTCTTTAACCCTTACCTTTCCCAAGTAGTTTCTTTTTTCTTTTTGCAAGGTAAAAAAAAAAAAACAAAAACAAAAACAAAAAAACTTATCTGAACACCAATCACCATCTACTATCACCATAGTTTTATAAAAGGAAGAGCCCTTTAATGCTCGCACCTCCTCCTGCAAGAAGGACATAATCTCAGAATAATGGAAAGCCTTTTAATTGAATACATTTAGCTTTCTGACAAACTCTCATTACATTGACCTTATTGTTCTAATTTTGTAAAAAAAGAAAAAAGACAAACTTCATCACAGCCAGTACTATTTTGTAAAGTGAAGTCTGAAAACTGTTATTTTAAACCAATAGCATTGCCATGATGTTCAGAAGGGAGGGTGATGTTTCTTGTTACGGATTTTCTGTGGTGGGGTGAAGTATAGTTATGGAGCAAAGCAGATGAGGCTATGAGGTTTATCTTAGGGGTCAGACAGTAACAGCAGACTCTGGGGTAAAGTAGAAAGAATGCATGAAATATAGGAAAGACAAGTAAGGCCGAATCAGTGGTGAAGGGTGTCAGGAAAGACCACAGAGGCTTTGCAAACATGGCTGCTCAAGGGAAAATGCCTCTAGGTTCTTCCTCTGGATTTCATAACCTCTTTGACATAAATGGTTAGAGTTGTAGGGCTTTGTATGGTGTACAGACAGCCTTTTGCTGTCTATATCACATTATGCAAACAGCTTCCTTATTGCAATGATTGGATATTGCAATTCCCCTTCCTCTGTAAGGCACCACTGATATAACCCCATTTTGAGTTGGCAAGATAGCATTTTTTTTTATTGATTTGAATTTTGCAGTGTTCTGTAAGCAGTCTTCTAGAATCAGGGCAAAGTTACTGAATTATGCATATGTCCATAGTATATTCGTACGTGTGTATGTATTCCAACTTCCAAAACATCATACCAGTTTCTTTTTTTTTTTCCTTTGTGAAAAAAGGACCAAAAAAGCTAAATCAAAGCTTGAACTAAATGTTGTCAGGGTTCCAGCTTTGGAGGTTGTTAGAAACATCATGAGGAAAAATCTAACAGAACAATGCCCTGTTGTTAGTTGTGAGTGAAACCTAGAGACCATCAGAGGGAGTACTTTAGCTGCTGTGAAAGGGCTCAGAGGGAGACAGATAACAAATGTACAACAAACCATCCAATGTCAGAAATGATTACTATTGCAAAATGAGACCTAAAGCCTATTTTTTTTTAAGCAATTTTTACAGATGAAGTCCAAACTCTGGCCATGGCCAAATTACCTGGAAAATTCTTTGAATCTGGCTAATGTGGAATCTTGCAAGGACAAAGAGGATTTGCTCACTAACCGGTAAGAGAGGTACTGGTCACGCATGCTGAAATGTGCTAATAGTTCTGGTTTTTAATGGCACCAACTTAATGAAGATTATGTTATGCATTTTAATTGTTTGCCTATCATTTGAAATTAACCATGCCTTTCTGACTAATATGAATGTTTTTTGGCCAGTACTGACATTAGCTGAAAATAGATCTTTAAATTGTCAGTTCCCCCCACATTTCCTTTGCCTTTGCTTTCCCTAGAGCCTTTCAACTCTATCAGTGATCCCCATTTGCAGGCCTGGATCACCTCTACCCCATTCCTAAATCGATGTCTGAAATTGCAGAAAATGTATCAGCAACCTCAGACCTTTTTAATGGGGCTTGAAACATTGAGCCAGGAATTGCAATGCTCTCCACCCCTCTTTCTAGGTGATTCTTGCTCTGATCTCCCACTCCCAATTGTCCAGTAATTTGGCCTTGTCTCCATCTAGGGCTGAGTCCCCACCCTGAACCTGGCCTACCTTCTGCCAAACTTTTCTCCCCAGAGTCTGTCCCCACTCACTACTTGATACCCTATCAGCTGGCAAGATATGGACACACTGTGATAATGATTATGCTTGACTTCTGGGCTGGGGCCTTCCCAGAATTTCTTGTTACTGAATTGGACCTCCTTCTTCTGACTATTGTTTGAGGCTATGGAAACTGCTTTGGATATTACAACTGTCCTGGCTGAGGTCCTGCCTCTGCATTCTGGTCAAGTTCCCTCAGCATCCAACCTAGTTAATGGGTCTTTGCTTGGCCTAGCTTTCTCTCCCTTTATTCTCTGCTGCTGAAGCCAACTGTGATTTGTCTTTGCAGATGATATGAGGAGTACTGCAAAAAGCTCTGTCTCCAAAATCTCCATCAATGATACCTGAAATTTCTTGCTATGAGATTCAGCCCTTTGAGATAGGGGATTGTCTGTAGGCAACATCTGTAAAAATGCATGTATTCTAGGTATCTTAGAGTGTACTAGGCTAAGCTGTGGTAATAAGTAAACCCAAATATATACTGTCTCAACACAATACTTTCTTTCCTCCTCACATAGCAATCCTGTGTGGATTTTCACATCAGCAAGGTGGTTCTCCTCCTCCCAGTCATTTAGAGATTCAGACTTTTCCCATCTTGTGGCCCCTCAATTCCCTGGGGCCTCATTGGCCTCCACACTTCACTGGCGGAAGACAGGTGAGCCTGGAGAATCAGGCCCTTTTCTTAAAAACTTTGTCCTGGAGGTGGCACCTCACACTTATTCTCACATATCATTGGTCAGAATTCAATGACATGGTCACATCTAATTGCAAGGGAGGCTGGGGAATATAGTTCAGTCATTTTACTAGGAAAAAAATGGGAGCACAGATTTTGGAGGATGGCTAACAGTGTCTGTCATACCAAATAACGATAAAATGCTAATTTGTGTTCAGTCTTTGATACCCTAACACAGTTTTGTTCATTAAATTGCTAATACCTTGGGAAACATATTATAAAATAATAGGATATGGACTAGGTCAGGGGAGTGAAATAGAAAGGGATAGGGAATACATTGTGAACATATGGGCCATTGAAGGGAAAAGTCAGGTTTCTTTGAGGTGACAAATTTGCAGGGACAGGACTCTTAGAAAGTGAGGGGTTGATATGAGGGTACTGGGAATAAGAGGAACAAGGGAATAGAAACAAAGTAAAGATGAAAAGGATGTCTCGTTTTTTTTTTCTTTCAGGCTAGCCTTGGTTCTACAGCCAAAATGCTTGCCAATTGAGGGTCTTCAATACGTGACTAATCTAGTGTTGTACTTATTTCTGTCAGATATCTGTCTTTATGAAGAAGAGGGAGCAAAATACTCCCAAAGCCCAGCTTCTCAGTGTGCTCCACCAGGTTCCTGCTTCTTATAAGATTTTTCAGATTAATACTAAACCAGAAGAATTAAAATCCCATCAGTTTCATTATTCTTTGTTCTTTGCTCAGGTTCCAATGAAATGATAGTTTTCTTACAGCTATTCATTTAGTGTCAGGCTGCCTACTGGGAGCCTTATTATATATGAGGCATAATCTTTTCATATCAGAATGGGTTCTGTTTCCTGTTGGACTGGCCACTTTCCACGAACAAAGACTGACTTCTAGTTCATTTACATTTTCCCTTCCCCCACAGCCCTATAGACCGTGAGAAATTGACGCATGCTGGTGATTGACCAACACATCTTTAGCCAGCTGGACTGGAGCATGAGTTGATTCAGCAGGGAGCAGGGAGGTGAGTGGGAGGATGGAGGTTGCCAAGCAATGGACCTCAGATGTTTTCTGCAGAGCTGTTAATGGGGCTGAATCTGATTTGTGTGTGGCCTGCAATAACTTTGCAAAGGTAGACGAGAGGCAAAGGTCCGGAGATGCAGAGGCATAGAAACCATAGATTTTGCTTTTTACCTTTTGTCCTAGATATTTTCACTGGATGGCAAAAGAATCATTGAAGACAAAGAGTCATGGACAGTCAATCTATTCTGGATGAATAGATTTATAAGAGTCTTAGGGCCTCATTAGTGTAGACAGTTATCCAGATAATATGATGTGAGAAGTGCTCAAAAATATCCTTTTCTTGCAGGATCACCCCTTAAAAACTTTCTAAAGCAATTTTAATAAACTAAGTTTATTTAATAAACGCTTAGATAGCATTTACTGTATACTAGGCATTGTTCTAAGGGCCTTCTATTATTAACACACTTATTCCTTGTAACAACCCTATGAGGTAGGTACTATTTTTAGTATCCCCATTTTCCAGATGAGGAAACAGAGAAAGAATGTGAAAGAGAGAGACAGAGAGAGAGAGACAGAGAGAGAGAGAGTGAGAGAGAGAGAGAGAGAAAGAGAGAGAGACCCAAGAACACACAGCTAATGAATGGCAGAGCCAGGATTACAAACCCAGTCATTCCGGCTCAAGTTTATGCTCTTAATCATGATTTTACTCTGCCTGTCATAGCATAGTATGTTACATTTATTTAGGCGAAGTGTAACTCATTATAGCATAAATTCCTTTACCTAATCATACTATCATCCCTTCCACCTAGTAGAGAGCAACAGAACTCTGAATATGTTGAAGGGAAGGGGCATAAGAGGTCCTGAAGAGACTATTGGGAAAATGAGAGTGTCAGGATGAAGATGTTACTAAAAGGCTAGATACCCCCTGACCTATTCTCCCTAAATATGCATCATTCAAGGAATGGTGCTTTCACCTCTTCTAGTTTGTATGAATTTGATTCCAGTGATTCGCATTTTCATTCTCATCTCTTTTTCAAAGTACTGTATTTAGTACACTCAGAGGTGGTACGGGCTTAACATGAAACTAGGTGGCCTCCTATTCACTCAGGGAACAAAGAATGGTTTGGGCAGTCTGGGAAGCCATGCACAACCACCTGAAAACCATATTCTCGTTCTGTATTCAGAGTCGGTGCACGTTGCTGTCCTAGGACAGCTCCGTGGAGGCTGCTCTGACAGGATTACTTCCTTTTGCCTGACTTCCCCGTGGATAATTTGGTGCTGGACGCTGGTCTCTGATCAATCAGAACTTCTGTTAGCTTTCCCCATCCTGCTTCTTCCTCACACCATTGGCAAAGGGCCACTGCTGTCTGTCCAGAATGTTTTCACCTGGTGTCACATAGCCCGTGGCTTTCTGTTTACAGCTGGCTCTTTTATACACCCTGCCTGTGGCTCTTCAAATCTTCAATTCTTGTATTAAACTTACCTGTCTTGCTATTCGATCTTAATAGGTATTCTGGAGGAATATCTGATGGAAAAGGGCAAGTGAATGATGATTTTGGTGGATATTACCCCACCAGTCCTTGCGCCTGGAACAATTTTCCTAGCCAGATACTATAACTAAGTTAGTCAGCAGAAATCCAAGTACCTGCTATGCACAGGATGCTAGATAAACCACTGCCTGCCCCAGGCAATCTGAGCTGACCTCACTAAGCCCTTTCATTCTCTCCTAGAAAAAGTACTGTATCTTGACTGACAAACCGACTTTGTTCCCTGTGCATAACTGAGGATCCAGCTTCTACACTTTGGCACTGAGCTCGTTTTCTTCACAATTAATGCTAAAAAGAGCAGATTTGGAAAGAACACAGAAACAAGAGGCTAAGTCTCCAGAGGGAGCCTTAGAAGTGGACTCTGTGCTTCCCCCTCCACACCATTAATCCCCCATGGTGACATGCAGGGAATACAAATGCCCTTCTCAGGCCCTCTGGTTCAATTTCACCATAAGACAATTGACCTATCGCCACTGTGAGGAGCAAAGCCTCCAACAAAGCAGCTGCCGAAAGGACTTTGTCAAGCTGGAAATGAATTATTAATATGACTCTAAAAGGGAATGGCATTAGAAACCAGGCTCTTTATTTACATTAATGAGCTGGAAGACGATGCAATGAGCAAAATCCCAAGTTTGGAGAATGCTACATTTTGAAGTGCAACAATGAGGGAAGAAACAATGAAATCCAACAAATGTAAATTCAAACTAATGTCTTTGAACAAAGAGTGCAAAGAGGGAATATTTTCAGAGCAGGAAAGGGCTAACACAGGGTGGCAAGTCATTACTGAAATTCCCTACTGTCAATTTGTTTGGGAATGAAGTTCAGACTTAGGAAGGCAAGAAAAAATGCCTAAGATTGTCTGCTGGACAGACACAATACAATGCACCTATCAAAGGAGATGGCATTATCTTTATTAGAGATGTGTGTGCAGTACAATATGCCATTTGTTTCTTATCTAGGTTGAAGGGGAAAGTCAATTATTCTAATACAATATCATATTCTGCTTCTAGGAGCGATTCTGAGTCTTCACAGCTTGATTGGCAGAGGAATGTGTGTGTGTGTGCAGGCTTTCTGTATACTTCCTCTAATGCTAATTGTTTTCCTTTTGCTACATGCAGAGCCCTGTTTCCCACCTATACCCTGCTCCTCTCTGAGTAATCAGAAATGATTTTTTGCTTAACCCTCTCTTTCTTTATTCCAGCCACGTTGTCTAAATATTTCTCCCTGTTAGCTCCAGTCTGGCGATGCTGGAATAGATGCCTACCATCACAAGAAGCATAACAATCTTCTAAGGTGAGAGATGTGACATTTAGCCCCATTTAATTAGATCTTCCTTCGGACTGGTATTTCTATTTTGTCAGAATTGTACTTTGTCCTATTATATCTATTCATTACTGGAAATGTGTTCACTTACGTTCCTTTGCATTCCACCTCTTACAGAGCTCCTAATCTCTGCCTTTTTCTGTATTCAAGCATTTGTGGCCTCTTGGTTACTGGTTGTTTATTAGGCTTGGGCCCCACTAGTTGCCCTCACTTTCCCTGCTCTCCTTTGCTCTGACTTTAGCTTATCTACTTGGCCTAAACCCATTGCTTGCTCTTATTTCCTGAACCTGCATAATCTCTACCAAATTTCCTTACTGCTGTGGCCTGCCTTCTCTCCTAAGTAGTACTTTGACTTGCTATAATTGATACTTTGGAGTGATGCCACTGTACAACTCTGTGCCATTTGTTTTTCAGTAAGGCTTTGGGTCAACTTGGGGAGAGAGAGGAGGATGGCTAAGGTGTGTGTCTGTGTGTGTGTGTGTGTGTGTGTGCAGCCACTTGGAAATTACTTTTAATACCTTCTGTTAAATTCTATTGAAGCAAGGCAGGACATTTTGAAATAATCTTGAATGGTGTCAATAATATTGGTTCAGAATGACAGACTTGGACTGTGGCTATCCTAATTCTGAATCCTAAGACAGGAAGGCCTTTGGCAATATTTGGGAAAGAGGTTTGATCTGATATATAATAGCTGCTCCTCATGGTAGAACATACTATAATACATATGCATATGGGTTTTTTTGGAAGTATAGCAACAGTTATTCTGATCATAAATGATCTTTGGCATTTCATAGTTTAAAAATTGTTTTCAAGTATATTATCTTGTTTAATCCTTTTATAAGGTTGAACCATGTGAAATGGCTGATATTTGAGCATTTTGACCTACAACAATGAAATGTCAATTTTATATAGCTCACTCTAATAAATTACAGATGAGCAAATTGAGGCTTAGCAAGATGAAGTAGCTTCTCCAAGGTCATTCATTTCCACACAAAACAGTAGACCTGGGGCTCAAATTCCCCTCTCACTCACATTTTGTTTCTTGCTCTGTATCTTTGTTTCAAGTTCAAGATTCTCTAAAAAGCACTGGGCACAACTTCCAGAGCTCAGGTATAAGTTTCTATTTACAGTGGCCCACTGGAATAAGTGATTTTGAAATGCCCCTGAACAACTTAAGGATAGTCTCAAAAATCTCAAATTGATGAAGGAAAAACTTAATAAAACCTCATACAAATAGTGATGTCCCCAGGTATGTGTCCTATGCCTTGTAATATGACAGTATCTGGATATCTGTCTCACTCTTGTTTCTTCTTTGCTCTCTGCTTTTTTTTTTATTGTGTTCTCTACTTTTTAAAAAAATTATTTGTTGCCTCTTTTTTTCCTCATCTTTTCTTCTTAACCTCCCCCACCAATGTATTTGTCTTGAGCTTAAGCTCTTTTTTTTTTTTCTTCCCGAAGCCAAAGCCTGGATGAGCTTAAGCTCTTAAGCATCCTTCTTTCTTTAGAGATCTCTTTCTTGTCCAAGATCTGATTGTATCACTGACCCAATCTGATTGAATTAATTTTACCAAAGAATACTGTGAAACAGGAAAACTGAAGTGTGGAATTAGACATCCCAGCAGGGGCCACAGCCACTTGCTCTCTAAGAGCTTCCTGTTTTCTCACCTGCCTGGAAGCTTTTAGAAGAGGCTGACAGGTGCCCCGCCCTACAATGTTGCTAATACTGTCCTGAGAGAACACCCTTCAGACCTGAACAGCTTCCTCTCTCTGCTGGACCACAAAACTATCGTGAAGTGGTGCTTCACTTAAGTCAAACTGGTGAGCACCGTGCATATTAATGAGCACCCTAATGAGCATTAATTTTTGATGTTCTTCATTAACAAGCATTATAAACTATGACAAATTTTGGTTTGACTTTGTGCCAAAATGAGGATGAATGCTTGTTTAAAGCTGTAAATCCAAACGCTTCCCCTGGGACTTGGAGGGCTGCTCATTAATACTTCTGGAGCTTGCAAAGTCAAATAAGACAAATATATGGCTGGATCTGGTTCCCACACCCCCTTCTCCTGCCTACCTTCATTGTGCCTTTCTTTTCCAAGTGGACTCCCTCCCTAACACACACACACACACACACACACACACACACACACACACACACACACGCTTAGCCAAAACCACTTTTCACTTTAGACTGTTGGAAAAAAATGCTCACATCTTGGGAGTTACTAGACCTAGTAATTGCCTGCAAATTTCAGATAATGAAACTTGCAGCTTGGAAATGCAAATGCTTGGCAGGGATAAATAGATGGATGGAGAGATGTTTCTTTTAATTGAGAATTGGAAACTTCATTAGAATTTTTTTTAAAGAGGCCACATTTTATTCTACTGCTGGTTGTTAAATAAGAAAAGTGCAAGCAATGATGTGTTTAAGGCACACATCAAACCCAGAAGGAAGAAGAGGCATGATAGGAGGAGCATGAAAAGGTCTTTTGGCTCCAAACATGCTTCCCTTTGGGCCTGCCAAGGTGTCTAAATTCCTGTCATTAAATTTCCTCTTTAGGGGTTTTCTGTTTTAATAGGACTAATGCTTTATATTACCTGGGAGGGGCAGCCCATTAGTTACCTGGTAACAGGATTTGATTAGTTCATTACATTCATTGCCACCCTGTAGGCTGTGGAATTAAGGGCCTGAAATACAGAATGAGTATACTTTGTTGGAAAAATAAGGCTGGGATTTCTTCCCCACCTGAAGAGGTGCCCTGGGTAGCCATAGGGTGTTCGTGGAGCAGGAGGTTACGAGGTATCTGGTTGTGGATGGATACTGGATAGTAACTTTTTTCTCCTTTCCAAATTTCCATGAATCTGTCATAGATCTTCCCATGCATGGTCAACCAAAATGAGGATGAGGGCTAGACCTAGAGTGTAGAGGTTAAGAATATGCACTTTGGCTTCAGACAATACTGGGTTAAAATCCCGGCTCAACCAACTCCTAGCTGTGCAGTCTTGGAGAAGTCACTTAAACTTTCTGAGCCTCAGCTTCCTCATCTGGGAAATGGGACTACTCATACCATCTATCTCATGGGATTGTTATATGGATTAACATGAGTTGATTTGTGCAAGGTGATTAGCACAATGTCTGACAGATAGTAAACACTCAAAAATTGTGGATGTTATTCTTTTTAAAAATGGTCTTTATGGTCTAATATGTGGAATACGTAAAGCCTCAGGGTCGTGTCTCTGTCTCCATTTCTGTTACTTGTTTTGTTCATTGCCTTTGATATGAGTTACCTATGGAGTATTTATATTTCTCAGGTAGTCTTCCTTCATCAGCCGCTGTGTTCTCAGGTCTGTCTCTCCTGGCTGCCTTCTCAATGTGTTCTTGTGGATGATTCATACTGCTCAGGGAAACCCTAATGAGTTCACAGCACATCTGCCTTCTTGATCAAAGAAGGGATTTCAAATCCAAAATGAAATGGCTTTTGGATTAGCTGTGACATTATTTCCCCTTCCATTGCTGCCCATAATAAAAGCTGTCCTCTCAATATGTTACCTTCTTACCTGCTAGTGATGTGGAAAGAATAAATGAGACAATAACTTGCTATAGAGGAAGGTGACAGGGAAGACGGGGGTAGATTTTGTGAAGATACTCTCTGTCCCTGTAAAACCTGGGAGTCAATTTTGGCAGTGCTGGTAGGTCACATTGAATGTGACAGGCAGATTCAGCCAATTGACACCTCCTTACTCTTTATGTGTCCAGCCCTGTGCCAGGTGACCTGGAGCTATCAAGACTTCATGAGATACTATTCCTGACCTCAAGTTGCTTAAAATTGAACTTGGAGGTTGAGTTTGTGACTCATAAAACTATTAGGTAAAAAAGAAGTGGGTAAAGCTTTGTGGGGGAAATGGGACCTGAACTAGGCCTTGAAGGTTGAGTTTGGTTAGCAGAGGAGATGGGAGTCAGGGGAGATACGCTATTTCTATTCATAGTGGTGGTGGTAGAAAATAAGTGAACATAGTGCTAATAGAAAGCCTAGGAATATGAATAAATGTGATGTGCACAGAAGATGGTGAGGAGATCAGGTTGACAGGAGCAGAAAATGCCTGGTGGAGAGCAGTAAGAAATATGACTAAAAGCATAAATATGGTCAGCTTCCAAAGGATCTTGACAGACAGGCTGAGGATTTTGACTTTACACAATAGGTAATAGGGAACCATTGTGTATTGGGAAATAGGAATGCAATAGGAATTGGAGTAGAGAAATAATTGAAGTAGGGATTGGGTGGGAGGCTATTGCAATGGTATAGGGCCTGCTACTCAAGCAAGGCCTAATAGCATTAACATCAGTATCCTCTGGGAGCTTGTTAGAAATACAGAATTTTTCAGGCCCCCACTGTCTAAATTATCTATTGCTGCATAACAAACTACCTCAAAACCTGATAGTTTAAAGCCACAAACATTTATTATCTCATATTTTCTGTGGTCATGAATCCAGGAGTGGCTTAGCTGAGTGCTTTAGGCTCAGAGGTGATTCTCTCATGTGGTTTGGGTCAAGATTTTGGCGAGAGCTATAGTCATCTGAAGGCTTGACTGGGAGTAAAGGACTTGCTTCCAAGCTCATTCATGTGGCAGTTGGCAGCAGGCTTCACTTTTCATTAGCTGTTGGCTGGAGGCCTCAAGTTGTCACTATGTTGGTCTCTCCACAGGCTGCCTGAATGACTTCTCAATGTGGTAGCTGTCTTTTCCCAGAGTGAGTAATCCAAGAAAGAGTGAACGAGGGCAACCAAGACAAAAACCACATTGTCTTCTAAAATCTCATGTCAGAAATGATATACTATTACTTCTGCCCTTATTTTCTTGATTATGCAGGCCCACCCTGATACAATGTGAGAGGAGACTACACAAGAAAATAATACCAGGAGATGGGAGTCATTGGAAGCCATTTTGTAGGCTGGCTACTATACCTACTGATTCAGAATCTGTATTTTAACAAGCTCTCCTGGAGATACATATGCACATTATGCACATTAAATTTTGAGAGGATCTGATCTAGGCCACAACACCTGCAATAGCATATAGTGAGAAAAAGACATGTGAAAGGATAAATCAATGGATTTGTTGGATATATAAGATGAAATACAGGGAAGAGTCAAAGTTAAGAATAAAGTTTCTAGCTTGGGAGATAAAAAATAGGGAGGTTGAGATGAGATGGAGATAACATACTCACTTTGATATGCTGAGTTTGAGATGATGGGATATCTAGACTTGAAACGTTGAGGATGGGGTGCTGGCATTTGGGTGAAAGGTGGCTTGGGGAGTGAGCAGCAGAAAGAATGTCGTGAAGTCATAAATGAGTGTAGAAAGTTTGAGAAAAATGTGGGGACTGATGTGTCAGGGAAGGGATGCTATAATTAATAAGAAACCATAGTGGAAGGCATGGAAAATGGACATGATGGGCCAAAACAGAGGATGTGTAGGGAGGAAATGAGGCCAGCTAAGTTTCAGGTACTAGGAAACAGAAATCATTTATATTTAAAAATCATTTAATTTTAAAGCATAGACATTATATAAGCATTTGGTACAATAGTCAAAAGATATAAAAGTAAACCTCCTTTCATTTTTGCCCTTTACCCAGATGCAAGTTCTTATGTAACCTCCCAGGTATTTTATTTATTTATTTATTTTAAAATATTAAGGGAATACAAATGTTTTTGATACATGGCTTGAGTCAGAGCTGTAAACGTGCCCATCACCCAAATATCACTTTTAACATATACTAAATTCCTATATGGGTTTAGGTTTACTTCTGGACTTTCCAGTCTCTTCTTTTGAGGAATCACTCACCTTTTGAAAGGACTCTTCTTCTTATAATAGTGTTCATCATACCCATTAGGTGAGTTTTATTTATTTATTTAACAAATGCTTAAATACTACTTTCTGTATGTCTAAGGCACTAAGATTTTGACAAACGTTAACTCATTTAATCCTCAACGTGATCCAACAAGGCAGGTAGTATTATTACTTCCACTTTACAGAGGAGAGTGAGGCACAAAGAAGTCACACGGTTATTAAGTGGTAGAGCCAAGATTCAAATCCAGGCTGCTTGGCTTCAGAGTCCATAATGTTTTTCATTATGGTCTTCTGCCTTTCACATATGCTTACATATAGATATATTCTCTTCACCCAGTTTTTAGCCAAATGGTAGCCTACTATATACTATAAACATTGCTGTGATCTTTGATTTTCCATTGAAGTATATATTTTGGAGAGCATTTTCTTCCAGAAACATGAAGTTGTCCAATATTTGGATCTATCATAATTTCTAAACAAATTTCTTATTGATAAACATTTAAGTTATTTCTAATCTGTTGCTATTACAAAAATACTCCAGTTAATGTCTTTATACATTTGTCATTAATAATGCATGAGCATATCTACAGAATAAATTCCTAAAAATGTAATTGCTAGGTCCAAATGTACATGAACTCAAATTTTGATAGATATGGTGAACTTACTCTCCATACAGGTTGTACCAACTTACACTCCCTTCAACAACTTTTGAGAGAGTATTTCCCCACATACTCATCAGCATAACGTGTTAGCAACTGTTTTTTTAAAAAAATCTCCAGTGTGACAGGTGGCAAATCATCTCAATGACATTTTAATTTGCATTTCTCTTATTATAAATGAAGTTGAGCAACCATAATATGTTTAATTTGGTATTTCATTTCCTAGAAATAAACTGTCTATTATCCTTTGACCATTTTCTATTTGCTTGTTGATCTTTTAAAATTGATTTTCTGGAGATATTTTTTTTTTATTAAGAAAGTTAGCCCCTATTCTATGATATAAATTGCAAATGTTTTCTCAGTTTGCCATTTTTTTAACCTCATGAAATTTTTGCCGTGAAAGAACTTTTATTAATATTTTTATGTTCTCAACTTATCTGTCTTTTCTTTTTGGCTTCTGGGTTTTGTGTCATACTTAGGACTTCTCTCTACTCTAGGATTATTTTAAAAATGACCTAACCCTTTCTTCTAATCTTTTTCATGGTTTTATTTTTTATGCTAAAACTTTGGTTTATCTGGAATTTATTTTGGGTCAGGTATGAGTTATGGATTCAACCTTACTCTTTTTCACATTGTCTTTATCCATTCATCTGTGGTGTGCACTTGGGTTGATTCCATGTCTTGGCTACTGTGAATAGTGCTGTGATAATCTGTTTCTAGATTTCTGCCCAATTGTCTCAATAACATTTAATCAACTCTCTCTTTCTCATGGATGTAAATATCACTTTTAGCATATACTAAATTCCTATATGTGTTTAGGTTTACTTCTGGACTTTCCAGTCTCTTCTTTTGAGGAATCACTCACATTTTGAAAGGACTCTTCATCTTATGAAGGATTCTTAAAGGAGCCTTCTATATATATATTGGGGTTGTCTTTTGTATTTTCAAGTATTTGTTTATACATCATTAAGTACTTGGCAGGAAAGATTGAGGGAAAAGGGAGAGGAGGCAGTGAAGCTTAAGATCAATTTATTTGGAACAAGTGCATATTGACAGTCCATCTGAAATTTTCATGTAAATCAGTGAGAAAATAGGAGTTGATTTATAGGAAGAGTAAGGAATCCCTTGCTTATCTAAAATGTGAGATGCTTCTACCAAGCTACTCACAAAGTGCTGTTTCAGAATATGCACAGTAGATGAGAGCGCTGGCTCTGGAGTCAGTCTGCCAGAGTTCAAATCCTAGCTATAAATAATATCAGTAGTAATATCTTGAGAAGATTTTGTGGCTATTCTCCAAGGGCCTCAATGTACTGTTTTGTCTATACATTCTTTCACAGCTCTTTTGGAACATAACTTGATAGATTTACTTCTTCTAAGTCCAGTTAACTTTGGCTATATCAACACCTGGTAGATCTGAGTTCACACTACCACTACTGCTTGCTTGCTTAGAATTTATTTCCAGCAGGAGTAGCAAAACTACTGCCAGAAGGTCAAATCCACCCTATGGCCTGTTTTTGTACTGACATTTTTAAAATATTGTAAAAAACAAAAACAAACAAAAGAAGAATATGTGGCAGAAGCAGTATGTGACCTGCAAAGCCTAAAATATTTACTGTCTTTTTGTGGCAAATGTTTGCCAACCCCTGTTCTGATTCTGTATTTGTTCTTTATCTTATAAGATAATACTCAGCTTGCTATAACAAGTAAGATCTGTTGTATTTTAAGTGCAATTGTAAGGCATGTATACGGTATAGAAAAAGGGTTCTGTTGGTTTATTCCCCACCATGTAGCTGGTCTCACCCTTGTTTTCATGTACCAGCTGATGGAGATTTAAGGACTCACAAGAGAATTTCCTTTGCGTGACTTTTAGACAGGATTTGTGGTTGAAAATCTGAGGGAGCTTTCAAAACAGACTTTTCAGGCTGCGACCCATCCCTGTTGGATGGCTTATTTAGAGTAAATCAAAATAACTAGACATCAATTTATTTTTAAACCATCTATTTTCTTCTTATTGGTTTTCTTGTGTGCTCATAATGAATCATTTCTTTCCTTTGCCTTTCCCCTCCTCCCTTGTCTGTGCATACACACACATAATTACTCTCCTTAACTGAATCTCTGGGGACTGCAAATTTTTTCTTGAGCAGATGGAATCACTGAATCATAGAATATTAAAGGTTTTATGATATTATGTATTTTTAAGTAATATTTAGGGACTTTGGAAACACTTCTACACAATTGCATTGTGTACACAATTACACAATTAAATCCTGGCTCTGGGTTTTACACACCAATTAACTGGAGTCATGAGAGGTTTAATGATGTGCCCAACATCACACAGCCAAGAAGGGACAAAGCAGGACTAAACAATAGGTCTCCTGACTGTCAGCCCACACCTTTGCCTATTAGATTATGCTGTTTCATTATCAAAATACTAGAGCACTTTTCCTGCTATATATGTCTCCTCTTTTTTTCTGAGGTGCTAAAAGCAGGGCGGGGTTGGAAAGGAAATGTAAAGTCAGAGATTGTCCCTCTAGCTTGATCTCTCTTCCTTAGAGTTCAGATTGGGCCTGTCCACGTTACCACTTCCTCTCTCCACGCTCCAGGGTAAGGAGAAAATATTCTACTGAGTTTTATTCTTTTATTCTTACTTGCTTTATTGTACCAAGATGGCTGGGACTGCTCATTTTATAGATTGTTTTGGGAGCTAAAGCTATTGTTAGTTATTTAGAGATGGACTCTGTTCTGTTTTCTTCCCAAATATTTTATTATTTCCAATATCATCTGAGATATAATGAGTTGGATTATGTCTATTAAGATAGAGAACCCCTTGGTTCTGCTAATCTCAGCCTAGTTATACTTTAGCAAGTAATGGCTGCTATTTCTAGCCTTCATATTTGGATCTTAACTCGCAGTTCCTGCTTGAGCTCAAACTCAATTTCTCTCTCGCTCTCTTCCTCTCTCTCTCTTCCTAGAAATATGTTTTAAAGACTTCTGAGCAAGTTCTTAGGAAAGGCTTTTTTGTCTGTAAATGGGAAGATAAACAGTTTGGAGTATAAACACTTTACTTTAGAAGCTACTTGCTTAATTCTTTCACATCTCTAGAGACCTAAAGTAAATTTTTTAGTTTTGCCCAAGGTAGAGCAGACCCTAGTGATACTTAACAAGCAGAAACTGTCTGCAGAGTGACAGATGTAACTGAAGTGGATAAAGATTCTCCTTTTTTCAAACTCATGAGAATATCCTTGATTGAATTCCGAGAACCCTCTACATTTTGAGCAGCTTCTTAGAGCTTTCAGTCTCTCAGTTCAAACCCCAAGCTTTTCAGGGAGCACTTAGCATTAGCTATACCTTTACAGCCAAATCATTCTCCACATTTCTTAAACTAAGGTATATAGCATTTATGATTTGAAATAACTGATTGAGATGTTGACCAGAGCCCAGTTTGAATTAAGGAAGCATTTTAATGTTGTGTTGCCTGGGACACTTAAAACATTTAATAAGAATCATTCTTGTGTTTGCCATAAATGGTTAGTTGGATATTTTTTTGAATAGATGAAACATCCCCCTAATTATCTTGTTTACAATATCCACTGGTTAAGTCATCACCAATTCCATATGTGTAGGGTCTAAATTAGTGGGTCTCTCATGTAAACCAGGGTCATTCTTTGGATTACGAGTAGCCATGCTATAGTCATTTGTAGGTACACCCATACACTCAGATCCCATGGAAAGGGATGCATCTCTGAAGTACTTACAAAGGCGCAAAAAAATAGACAGTTTTATGCATTTAGAAGGAAAAAGTAGATGCTACAAAATGTGGAGGGGAGGCAAAATTTTTTCTCAATAACGCAAATGTCTACCTCTGGTCACTGGACACCTCTACCTGGCCTCATGCTACTTTGCTGACTTTTCCAATCAACATACAGCAATCCAGTGCCCACTCTGCCCAGGCACTGCCTTTTGTCCTGTGCCTCACAGGGCCCTTTTCTTTACTGTCCCTTTAGTTAAAGTGAGAGGCATGAAGGTTGGTGGAAGGCTTCTTTGTAGCTCCTGCTGCTGCTGATCATTGCCGTCACTTCGCTTCACTTCCCCCGTTCATTACTTTTACACTTGGTGAGTTGAGATCCACCTTCCCCCACACCCCTCACTGCTCTGAAAGGCAGCAATGTCTTTAACCAAGTAGCAGGAATTCACTGAGTAAAGTGACATGTATGCAGCAGATGCTAAACATGAGCTGAGCTTGGGGCCTCTCTGTGGTGATTCAGTCGGTACTATACTTTGAGAGTGGGGAGCCCTGAAGGAGGAAATCTTTGAGATGTTTGCAGAGGATGGTGAGGTGTCCCAGGCTGGGAAACTCAGTTGTGATACTGACATTTCTAAGTTTCAGAGCTTTGGTTTACTGCACATACAATTTAATTAAGCCAGTGATTCTTACCCTTTGGACTTTTTATACCCCAGCAATTTGACGACAGAAAACTCTTTTAAGCAGGTCTCCTGCTAAGGTTGCCTTTTGGTGGCCCATTCTCCCATTCATTCATACCTTGAAAAACTGACTTAGGCTCACCCACACCTGTCAGGTGGAGCTCTACCTAGGGCTGTTTCCTGCTGCAGACCTTCCTTAACATCCCCACCACCCAGCCTCACTTAACTATATCGTGAGACCTATTCTTTGAGGGCCCCATTCTACTCAATGAAAAAGGATAATTGAGGTGCCAGATACATGAACCTATGCTAATCTCTTATTTCTCTCAAGTAAGTGTTCTCAACATAATTTCAATGCACATGATTCCAGAAGGGCCTAAATATTGAATCTTTGTCTGTGAACTATCTCATAGAATAGTAAAACTTTCAGGTGTTGGTTGGACAAGCCAGTATAAGAATTTTGTATAGTAGTGGTGGTGGTATTTCTTGGTATTTCTTCTGTTTTTTCTTGAAAATAACCACCTTTTTAGCCATGTGCAAAAATTCTAGTGAGCATTTTTCCTACACTTGAATGCCATGGCCTAAGTGGTTGAGATTCCTATGATACTGCATATAAACCCAGAGGTTCAAATAGGGAAAATCACTCTAGAGTAAAGGGTGGAGAGTGGAGGGCCATGTTCTAGCAAAGGCAATGTAAAAGACCCTATTATACAAAAGGCAGTCCCCATTCTGTATGGGAACTACTGCCAATATTCAATTTTTGTTGCTATTAGAGAATAGATATATGCTAGTCCAAGCATAAGAGAAATTAGCACCTTTCGCACTACCACATTAAGTTGCCAAGGCTCTTAATTCTGTCTCCTAAATACATTTTCTATTTTTCAATTACCATTTTCCACAGCCTTAGTTATTTATTACCTTAAACCTGGACAAGAGTAACAGATAACTCATTATTTCCCCTACTCCCCACCGCAGTCTTTAGTTTCTCCCTACTACAATCCTTTCTATGCAACATGTAAGAGATGCTGCAAAATGTTTATTCCATCAAATGAAATGCCACAAATTTAATTTTCCTGTAGGTGGATGCAATTGTGCCTATTCTTAACTCCATTGTATACTTCTTCATTGCCTGCTGAAATAGGTACAGCTACATAAACCTCTCTCCCCAGTCTTTTTAGCCTTGTCTTCCACTGTGCTCCAAGATGGACTTAAGGCTCCTACCATAGTTAGTCCTTGTTCGTTCTCAGTGATCGATGCTTTCTGTGTGTCCACCCCCACCCTATTTTAAGTTCCTCCACTTATTTCCTTCAGGCTAAATCCTAATCATTCCTCAAGACCTATCTCAGATCCTTTGCCTACTTTACATAAAATAGTCACCTCCTTCCAGCACTTTCTATTCCTCGTCTTCCTTGTATTATTTTGCCCAATGGCACTTATCACCATCTGAAATGCACTTTACTAGTTTATTTATTATGTCCCCTTTCCCCATTAGAATTTACGTTCTGTGATGGCAGGGGCCTTTGTAGTACTGTTTATTGTTATACCTATACTACCTAATAGGTTGCTAATAAATATTTTCGAATGAGTGAATGAATATCATGAAATCATACTGAACATCTCAGCTGGAAGTTCTATTTCCCTCTTCTGTGATGTTTTTGCACTCTATTTATATGTACTCTTCATGTTTCTTCATTCATTTATTCACCAAAGATTTATTGAGCTCTTACTATGTGTCTACACTGTACAAGGTGCCAGTGTTAGAGAGTTGAATAAGATGCAATACTTACTTTAAACCAATATAAGTTCTCAAAGAGCCCACAGTTTGGTGGACAAAACACATAGGCAAGCAGACAATGACAATAGAGAGTGATAAGAACTTTCAGAGTGGGAAGCACAGGTGGCAGAGGGACTACAGCAGACCATTAAACAGTACTTGGTACCCTGAAGAGTTGCTGTGCTGCCCCTCATACATAGAGGTGACACTTGGAGACATGTCTCAATTTTCACTGAGCCAACTGCACACTCTCTCGGTGACCCCAATGACCAATGGCACAGATCTGTGAGATGAATGGCCAGAGTTCAGGGGTCAGTCAATGGCTATGGAAGAAAGCAGAGCTAATTGGCCCACATGGGCTTCAAATTGGCAAGCATGGCCTCGTTAGCACTGTGCTCCTCCCTTCTGCGTGCTCTGGCTACCAACTTGGCTTGCCAAAGGGAACTTTAGAATCCAAGTATCTTTGGTCAGCTTTTTGCTCTCTAGGTCTTATAAGCATGCCCAAGAATATTCTTCACCCTTGATTTTCAGAAAAGGAAATAAAGGCACTAAGAAAATCAGAGTGTTGGATCAACAAACACCACATGTACTCACCATCAAATTCGTTTTAACTGATCAATACTTAAGTGCACATATAGTAATAACATTCATCAGGTGTCGGGCAGATGGGAGGGGGGAGGAGGAGATGCGTATATTCACACCTAATGGGTGCTGTGCACACCATCTGGGGGATGGACACGCTTGAATCTCTGACTCGGGTGGGAAAAGGGCAATATATGTAACCTAAACATTTGTACCCCTGTAATATGCTGAAATAAAAAAGAAAAAAAAAGAAAATCAGATTGAATTGAAGTTGCTGACAATTTTACAAGGAGTTTTCCAGCTTCTTTGGTGAGTTTACATCCTCATGTGATCTGTGCACCCCTAAGGTGGATAATAGTCGGACTTTGCTTCTCCTACCAACACTTGACCTTCAGAGCTGGGGAGGGTTGCTTATTGCAAAATTGTAAGGTTAACTCTGAAAATGAATCTTTCAAATAGATGGGGGAAAAGTCTTCTCTTCATCCCTTTTTCTGTTTCATCTTCATGTCTTCTCCAAGTTCAAACCACTCAGTTCCTCCAAAATCTCAAATTTTCTCCCCTGAACTCCAGTTTTTAACAAGCTGTTGATGTTCCAGGAAATGTCTTTTCCTATGAAAGACACATCACGGCAGCTAAACAGCTGGAGTCCTCTGACAGCCAATCAGCCAGGCCTTGGGGTATCAGTGTGATGAGCAACTCAGCTAGAAAGTGTCTATTCTCTAGCTGAGCAAATGTCATCTCCACCAGGAAGCCGCAAAAGGATGGCGAGAGACTGCACTGAAGTGTCTGTGAGGCTGAGTTCCAAGGGGAAAAAAAATCTATAAATACAAATATGCTGCAATATAGGAGTGCCTGATTGAAGGGTAAATATATGAATGCATCTCTCTTTAGACTGTTCAGGAGCACTATTTACACACTCTGTACATTAAATGGAATGATTATAAATGGTGTGTCTTAATAGACTTCATACATTAATATTAATCATAGATTTTCCTAAGGTTGACTCCTTCAAGAAATTCAAGAAAAGGATAAGACTGCTGAATTTGGCTATTAATTGGAATTGGTTTGCTCTAATTCTTGCATATGCTCATTAACGTTATCAACATCTTTCTGAGCAGGGGTTCCCAGGCTAGTTAAAAAAAGAAAAAAGAAAAAAGTGTGTGTGTGTGTGTGTGTGTGTGTGTGTGTGTGTGTGTGTAGATAGATACAGATATATACTAGGAGAACTAATATTAGATGCTAGCATTTTATTTTGCAATGTAAAACACACACACACACACACACCCCTACAAACTACTATTAGTGTTATTTCATAAAAGAAAAGGCAATTTAAAACAAGCAAGCAAGAAGCCCAGAATATTTTATTTTTTTACCAGCCTGATAGTGATTCCAGAATATTAAAATAAAAACAACCCTTTTAGTTGACTATGTTAAATTATATGACTAACCTAGTTTTTGTAAAAAAAAAAAAAGAAAAAAGATAAATCAGAATTAAGAAAAATAGACAAACCAAAAATATTACAAAAACATAATTAAATCCCCTTCATCATAGACTGGTACTGATCCATGTGTTGGTATATGGGAACCACTGATTGAGAGTTTGGGTTGAACCCAGTTATAGGAACTGGGGTAGGGACCAGAACTCTGAATCAGGTCCCTTCACAAAGCATCATTCCAAATGTGGACCTTCCCTACTGATTAGAACACACTCTCTTATTACAGGATTTCAACAAGGTTTCTAAGCATTTTTTGAAGATCTAGGTAAAGCTTGGATTCTCTAGTCTGCTAACTACCCAGTAAGGGCTCCTCCAAAACAGCAACAAGATAATTAAGGAAATATGAAAATCTGTTTGATAAGAAAAATTGTTAATACATTACCAAATGAAGCTACTCTTCTGTCTTGGAAGAGAGAGTCAAAATTGTTATGTCTTCCCAAATTGTATGCATACTTCTCACAAATGTCTATTGAAATAATTTGACATTAATCCAGGTGAGCACTTATTATACTGTATTAGGTAGTTAAACTTTCTGTATGGATTTGACTATTCTCTTTCCATTAGTCAGCTTTTCTTGACTTTCTGTTTTGCCATTTACCAATCTCAATTATTTTATCCTGTTGACTATCATGATGGATTTCCATTGTTCTTTTGACCCTGTGATAGGGATGTTAGCAATTATATGCTGTTCTCTTCATGACCTTGTGGTTTTCATCCTGGCACATTCTCATGCCATTCTCATGCATATGATTCACACCCTTTGCTGCACAGACTTTTGGTACTTGTGCATATTTTTTTCTTATTTATTTCTTATGCTCTTACAATTCTTACCTCTCTTCCACTTTACATTTTTTCACCATCTTTCACTGTTCATAGTAATAATGTGTACGCATAGATCTCAACTGAAAATTCAATAAACCTATATTCCACACCAACTATTTGCAAGGCACTGTATTAGGCCCTGCAGAAAATTCAGAGATGATTGTGTCTCAATTTCTGCCTCTAAGGAACTTAAGGTTGAGTAAAAGGTGAGAATAAAATAATTACCCCAATATCTACTGTCAAACTAAAGCAAAAAATGAGGCAAGCTTAATGTAAGTAGAGAGTTTATTTGAGCCGAGTTTGAGGACTGTAACCGCAGAACAGAGATTCAAGTTGCCTTGAATATATGCTCCAATTAGGAGCAGTTACAAGTGGTTTTTAAAGAAAAGGAAGAGGTAGTCTAAGTTGTTTACCAAAAGCTATTGATTGGCTATACATCTGCTTGTATCACAAATTCCAGGAACATGAAGACAATGATGAAGATAGTGGGTGAGGCAGCTAGTAAGAAGCAAAATGCCTTTAATCAATTGCCCCTGGGCATAGGTGGTGGGGGGAGAGTGTGACAGAAGTGCCATACTCATGTGTCTCTGGGTCTGATAGATTTGCAGACCTCACATAGCTCAGACTGCTCTGAGCTATTTTTCTTTTCTCCCTACTAGAAGCTAGATCACAACAGTTTCCCAAAAAAGAAATATGAGGAAGAAGAGATTATATTTAGCTAGGTGACTAGGAAAAATTCAGGGAGGAGAGAGTATTTGAGATGGACCTTGAAGGTGTGTAGGATTTTGACAAGTAGAGATAGAGTTGAGAAAAGAGCATGAGTAGAGATTTAGAAGGATTACTGATGATGGGCCACGCCCAGGGAATTTGGAGCAGAGATATCAGCATTTGTCTGACTAAAGCAAACTGTAAGTGCTATGGAAAACATACAGGAATAAAAATGATAGTAATTCAAAGGCTCTTTTGATTTAAAATCAACAAATTATGATAATTTATTTAACAGGTATTTTTAATTGTGTTAAGAGTGGTGAGTTAATGAACAAATTAATTTTGAAAAGCCACATACTATTGAGTTCATATCTGTTAGCTGTGCAATCTTGCATGGTTACTTAGCATATCTGTGCCTCAGTTCTCTTAAATGTGAAAAACGAGAGAGTGGTTTTACAACAGTGCCTGGTATATAGTAAGCATCAAATAAATTGCTGCCATTATTACTTGGAAAGCAGAGTCTGGCAATTGGTTAAGTTTCAGTTTCTCTCCTGAGGTTTCTCTGCATTTAGGGCTAATTTTCAGACTGACCATTGTAATCTATGTATGGGATCTCTGCACAAAGCCATGATCTGGAAGTCCCCTATCAGGCAGAGTTAAGACTGGAAAGATTACCAGGAAGAAGGAACAAATATGTGCATTCCAAATCATATGTGTAGCTAGTAGAGAGGTTTGAAGCTTACCCGAAACACTGAAAGTCACTTTGCTTGAAGTAGACAATTTTCTGGATTTAGTCACAGGATTCTTGGTGTTCTTGCCACCTTTGCAAGCACAGGTGTGAGGTAGTTAGGCTTAGATGTGTGCTTGCCTTGTTTTTCAGCTGATACAAAGAAAGCCTGATTGTTTGAATTGGTGCCTAACAGTAGGCAGCAGCTGTGAGTTCACTTAACAATTGCTGGGAGGGAACATTTTTTCTCCCTCTGGTGTTATATTTAAATCGGGAGTTTGCTCTATGGAAGAGGGGTTGGAAGAAATTGCTCCTGCAGGTGTTCCTGCTTAAGAAGCCCAGGCATATCAAACTCACCTAAAAGATCAACTACATTATTTGAGTGTTTATATTTTAAAGTACAAAGTGTTTCCTTAAAATTGAAGGCGTTTCCCTAGTGCTTTTATGCCTTGTTAACATACCATAGGTCATTGATTGAGAGGACTCAAAACTAAAGTGTTTGCAGCTATCTATCATTGAAGATTTATTAGGAAAATACACCAGTCTCTGCAGTTAGTGAAACAGTATGATTCACTTTGTTCATAATCCTGCGGGATTGTCACAAGTATTGAGTTTCTAGAATGGACCAATTATTGTAATAAGCACTGGAGACAGAAGGATGCTTCCCTTTTGATTTGGGAGGAAGGAGTGAGTCCAATAATTGAGATATGTGTGAGGTAGAGTATGGGCACCAAGGTGGGGTTATCAGGGATTGTGTTTTCTTCACCTCTGTGGTCACATATCTCTCCCAGTACCTGCTTGGAAAATAGTAAAAGGTCAAAAAAGTTTTTTTTTTTTTTTAATTTACAACAGTAAGAGGGAAATTTACATCATTCTGCTGGAGTCCAGAGAATGTATAAGATCTAGCCACTGAGACAAGTCATAACAGCCGTAGTCTTTTCTGCATCATTGAATCAAGGTCTCTACTCTCTCTGTGATGAATGAGATGAGTTTTTGGATGCTTCTTTCTTTCTCTCTCTCTCTCTCTCCCTCTCTCTCCCTCCCTCCGTCCCTTCCTCTCTCCTCCTCTCTCTTTTCTCCCCTCTCCTTTCTCTATGTGCATGCACACGCACATGCACACACACATACATTACTTTTCTGGTCATTTCTCTACCCTGTGGGGAATCTGTGCTCAGTTGAGTCTTTAAGAGTCATCTCACATACTCTTAAGAGTCTGGGCCGGGCGTGGTGGCTCACGCCTATAATCCTAGCACTCTGGGAGGCCGAGGCGGGTGGATTGCTCAAGGTCAGGAGTTCGAAACCAGCCTGAGCAAGAGCGAGACCTCGTCTCTACTAAAAATAGAAAAGAAATTAATTGGCCAACTAAAAATATATAGAAAAAATTAGCCGGGCATGGTGGCGCATGCCTGTAGTCCCAGCCACTTGGGAAGCTGAGGCAGAAGGATCGCTTGAGCCCAGGAGTTTGAGGTTGCTGTGAGCTAGGCTGATGCCATGGCACTCTAGACCGGGCAACAGAGTGAGACTCTGTCTCAAAAAAAAAACACAAAACAAAACAAAAAAGAGTCTGGCTGCACTGGACAGGCAAGGCAGCTCTAGAACCATTTTATCTCCTCTGCCACTTTTACTTAGGACCAGAAAGTGATCACTGTCTTCCTCGAGAAAGATACAAAATAAGGAGACATCCTACAGTTGGCCCTAATCTGTTCAGAAGTCACTGAAGGAGGTATATGTGAGCTAGGAATGAGGTCTGGAGGAAGAAATGATAAGAAAGAAAATGGAAAAGACATCATCTGAGGAAACAATTTTGAGAAATCCATCTTCTTGGCCAGTTGAGCCAATTTTTGTTGATATTAAAATAGAATCTTTGAAAGAATTATTTTGCATGTGTTGTAATATTGAGGAACATTCATTCTCTTTATTACAAGAGTCAGAAAGAACATTGCTCAGCTTGTTTCCTTCCTGATGCGTCCCAAGTTTGAGTCTCAATGAACAAGTAGTTTCTCTCTGCTTAGCACTGTGGAAAAGAACATAAGCTCTAAAGTAAGGCAGACCTGGTCTCATCACTTAATCGTTGTTGTTGTGGCTCCACATGGGGAGGAGAATTGAACACAGAAGACAGACAACAAACGACAGACACACAGAGACCATACAAGACTGCAGCAATTTCCTGCTTGCAGCGACTTTATTTTTAACACTGTTCTTTTGGCATCTGTCCCAGTCTACCCCAGCTTTTCCCACAACTATTTTCTGTTCCCAGAATATTTTCGTCTCAGCATGGACTGGTTCTCACCGCTCTGCCTCAGGGAGTTGACGGTTGTGTCTCCTCCTTTGCCCTTTCCCATTTGA
>CAUYRT010042434.1:0-30866 GCA_963574885.1 Lepilemur ruficaudatus
CTGCATTGTTCAGTGTGGTGAGCACTTAGCCACATGTTGCAACTACATTAAGTAAATTTTAAAACTCAGTTCCTCAGCCTCATTAGTTACATTTCAAGTACTCAATAGCTACATGTGATTAGTAGCTACAGTATTAGAAAACACAGTCTGCATGTTTATCATTGCAGAAAGTTCTATTGGACAGTGGAGCTCTAGACTCTTGCTACTCGAAGTGTAGTCTAACAACTAGCAGTATCCTATTGAAACTGTCCTCACAGGGTTAACTAGAATTACATGCCATGTTCTGTCCAGATTCTGGACAGAAATATAGCTATAATTAAGCATTAATCAGGCTGCACTTTGGTTCACTTCCTTGTAAGCAAAAGTCACATAGCATTAGACACTGACCATTTGGATCCCCATTGTTCCTATAGTTAGGCTCTCTGGTGTTAGAATCATAAGGCCTTTGTTTAAAAATTGCTTGAGATTTTTTTCAGATCCTGAATGCCCATAGAACAGCTGATGCCAACCAGTTTGGAGAACCCCCACAGAGGAACTCAATCAGCATGAGAATGCAGTTTCTTCATCTCCCTATCCCATGACTTCACTTGCACTCTTCAACCACTCAATGATCCCACACCTTGGCCCGATACTTGTCCAAACCCTTTGAAATCCCTAGCCCCAAACTCCTCCAGGAGGTGGATTTGAGGTTTCATCTTGTCTCCTCACTTGGCTGGCTTGCGAATAAGACTCCTTCTCTGCTGCAACCTGGCATCTCTGTGTATTTACTTGCCACACATCAGTCAGTGATCCTGGTATGGTTACACTATCACCAATTGGTTTGTTAACATGCAGCATCTGAGGCTTATCCAGGACCTACTGAATGAGATTCTGCTTTTACCAAGATCCTTCAGTGATTCTTACGCACATTTATGTTTGAGAAGCACTGCTGTTGAGGTTGTGGGATGTGGGTGAGTCAGATGGGTATGGTTCTAGGGTGGAGGAAATCAAAGAGCAAAATTGTATTCTGTGAGAACAGTGGGCACAAAGACACAGTACATGAAAATGCATGCATAGCAGGACGCAGAACAGCAGGAGTTAGCAGGCTGAAGAAAACTGTCAAGAGCTCTGTAGTTCTTTGGACTGTGTCCTGTGGGGAGTAACTGACCAATTTAAAATAGGAGTGCACGGAAAGATCTGGGTTTGAGGAAGACAGCCCTAGTGGTAATCTGAAGGACCCAATGTGAAACTTGGAAGTCAGGGGAGCCAGATAGAAGGCTCTGACACAAACCTAGATATGAAATGAATCTTTCTCAGCTGCAGGCATCTCAGAGAGAGAGAGAGAACCCACAGGGACTTTGTGACTGACTGGACATGTGGAATAAAGGAGAAGGAAAAATTGAGGTCAAACTTGGTGATAAATGGGGCTGATTTATCCAAATCAGGAATCCAGGAGAATAAGCAGATTTTATGGGAAGGTACTGAGGTTCGCTTGGACATTTTAAGTTTTAGGTACTTCTGGGACATTTGTTCAACAATTTCCCTACTTGCCAAATGATGGTAATGATACTATCCACGCCACAGGACTCATGTATTAATAATCAACTGATACAGTATATATGAATATACTTTGTTAATGTTTAAATGGCATATATATATGTTATTAGTATCACTTCATGTATTTGTAATTTGAAGGAAGGAAGTGGAGGAGAGACTGAAGATACTGCATTTGCCCAAAGGCAGCACCACCCATCAAGTCAAGTAAGACAGGAGGCACTGGAGGAAAATGCTGAAGAGAATGAAAAATGTGGAAAGTCAAGTAAGAAATATAAGATAACAAATAATCAATTAGAAATACACCACAGCTGCTTCTAAACATAATAAATTGTCAAAGCTTTCCATCAAGTGGAAGAAGACAGTTATAATGAGATTTTGGAGGAACCACATATTGAAAAATTCAACTGAGCAATTAGTAGCAGCATTTACTGCAGATTAGAAACCCTCTCCAGAATCACTTCTGCCTTGGAGCATATACAGCATAGATCATAAACTGTTGCTATGCTTCGATTTTCATCTGCAGACAAATTTAAGGTTAAAATGTAATATATCCTTAAAGGTGATTGCTACTTCAAAGATATTATTAAGCGTACAGCTTCCTAACTCTTGATTATGTTTGGAAAACACTAGGAAGTCTATCCATCTGATTGATTAGATAGTATTTCGGTTTGAAATGTAACTCTTCAGTGTGTGCTTTTTTTCAGAATTTGTAAGTAGTGCAGGATTCTTAAATTTGTTTTGCTTCTGTGAAGTAAGCAAATGACCTGACTTTAAACCTCAGTAAGGATATTCAATTAAATTCCATACATGTCTATTGAAGATATATCACAACAAGGCAAAGTGGTAAGGCCAGTCTCTTCCTTTAGGGAGCTGATGATAATCTCATGGCAGAAACACCTGTAAACAAATACTGAGGGAAGAGAGTGCTCATAGAATTATAAGCAGGCTAGGGTAGTACGGGGAAAGAAGAGAATAAGAACAATAGTTGCCATCGAAGATCACAGAGTAAAAGTTTTATGAGTCAATTTGAAGTTATTTGAATAAGGCTCTGGGAGCCACTGAGGTCAGCACCATCCCTAAGTCCCTTGATAATGCACATTATAGAAATCTTCCACTTGGTTCAGCTAGTTCTGGCCACATCATTTGCAGCTCCTCCCATCAAGGCACAGAGTCTATTTGCCTGTCCCTTGAATTTGGAGTGGCCTTGCAATTTGCTTTGATTTACAGAATGTGACATATGTGACCTTGTGTTGACTTCCATGTCCACGCCTTAAGAAATCTTACAGCCTCCACCTCCACTCTTCTGGATGCAGCCTACAGACTGACAGGGTAGCCTACTGGAGGATGAGAGGCCACACGGACTTGGCAGCAGACGTGTGAGTGAGGCCACCTTGGCTCTTCAGCTCAGCTGACTCTCCAGTTTAGGGATTGGCAAACTGCAACCTGTGGGATATGACATGGCCTGTTTTTGTAGGACTCTTAAGCTAAGAATAGCTCTGAGTTTTTAATGGTGTGTAAAAAATAAACAACAAAGACGACTATAAGATGGAGACAAAACCTAAAATATTTACCATCTAGTCCTTTACAGAAAATTTGCCAACCCCTGCCTGCTACAGTTGAATGTAACCTTGTCAGTAAGCCCAGACAAAACCACAGGGGAACCGTACAACCAACCCCCAGCATTGTGAGAAATATTAAATTGATATTTTTGCCAGCAACTAAATTTTGGGATGGCTTGCTCTGTAGCAATAGATAACTGAATCACAAGCTGATAAATGTTACACCCAGAAAAAGAAGACTTTTTCAAAGGAAATAATTTCTTAAAGGTTTTAGACATTTTCTTCTCAAAAATTCTTCTTGGGAGAATTTTTGACTCCCAATCTACTGTCCATGGCTTTGTCTTGCATTCCAGAGATTTAAAAAATGGGTATTAGACTATAACTTTTCTAAAATTAAAAAAAACCCAGAATTTATAAAATATACTATTAGTGTCCTAAAGCATCCTTCCAAATACAGAGGTCTATTTTATTCAGTTTGTTAATATATTTTCAGTGAAACCTGCCTAGTTGTTATTGATGGACCTCCTTGACTCGGTGAGGTGAACTGTCAGCCAGGGGGGTGGGGGGAAAGAATGGCTGTGCTAAAGGCACACAGCAGAGCAGCACTTTACCCTCCCCCAATGGCACCATTACCCACCAGGGCCGAACTCAGGAAAAGAAGCATAATCATGATTTAGATCTGATTATTTATCCAGTGCCAACTAAGTCCTAGACTTACAGTGCTACTATCTAAACTTTTGTTGTATACCCATTTTGACCCCTACTCTCACCCCTATCATTTTCAGAGAATCTTCAAATTACTATAAATGATTTTAAATACATATTTCACTCCCCTACTTTTTCCTTATGCAGAAAAAAAGGCTTTGATAAGGAAGAAGCAGCTGAGCCAAGGAATCTATAAACAAAAAGAAGTGGTGGGCCATGTTTACAGTCTCGATGTAAATATGTGTGTTACAACTGGGGATGGTGGTCATGGCCAGGCTTGGGCAGTAGCTAACTCATGATTCAGACCCTGTTGGTTGTGAGCAAAGGACCCGTGCATCAGTACTACACACCTGAGTTCTGCATTTGGACTAGAGCAGTGTGGTAGTTCCTTCCCCAGTATTGCCCCCAGCCCGTAGCCTCACCTCCTAGAGATCATGCCCTTGCCTAGGCCCCTCTCCTTGGATCTTGAATGGTCCTGTGCTTGCTTTTGACTAATAGAATGTGGCAAAAATAATGTTACCCTACTTTTAAGACTAGCTCTGTCTTGCAGCTTTTGTTTTGGACTCTTAAAATGCTGGTTCTGATGAAATTCTGATCAGCTGGTAGGGGCAAGGGTAGAAACTAATTTTCTGATGCAAATGAAAACTATCAATATGATCCACTGACTTGGAATGATTTACTGAAACTGCCCTCTTTTGAGAAGTGGGGATATAAGCTACCTGTTTAAAACACTGCATTTGTCTATGGAATGGATGATGCCCTTAGAGAGTTCTCTGGTGGGAAGAGGGATAGTCCTTGCTACATAGAGTAAACTTTAGGAGAGCTCTTGTCTAGCAGAGCTTATGAGCTTAAGTAGGTAAGCTCACACCCATAGATATTTATGCTGTAAATCAGAGACCAGATGACCAGAGGCATAGATTACATACAGTATTACACATTGTTGACTTATTTCTGTTATTAGAATGGATCTGGGAGTTTAGACCAGGTATGCTTAGGTAAATACAGGAAACTCTTCCTGGATTTTACCAAATCTTCTTAAAACATACATTACAAGACTCAGTAGAAAGCATCCCTGCTTTCACCAGAATTATTCACAGGAACTCTACAGTAGCTCAAACTCCACAGAAACCAGAGCTTTATTGCTCTTTGAATGAAGCTAGTATTCAACTCAACTTACCACACATTAAAGTATGTCTACCGCTAGGTGATCTGAAGTAGTAGGTGATAGAATGATCCACACGATTATTATTCTACCCATCCAGGTGAATGGATTTGTCTTTAAATCCTCATAGCCACCCAGTGGAACAGAAGGGACAACTGATCAAAGATGATTACTGAAGTGATTTTTTTCCAACAGTGTCAATAGTACCTCAGAGATTTCAACCCTGTGGCCTGCGCAGAGTCACTCTCCATCGCATTCCACCCCTATCACCTTCACAGCACTTATGACCCTTCAGAGATGATCCTGCCTACTTATGTCTCCCTCTAAGACCATGACTCTTACAGAGTCCTTGTCTGTCTTGTTCAGTGATCTGTCCCTGGTGCCTCTAACAGTGCCTTGCATGGTTGAATGAGTCAAAGATATTCTCCCACAGACTGCTGTGCATACCCAGGGCTGGTCATGTTAGCTCATCCATCGACCCTTGGGGACACTTCAGCATGAGTGACATCTTGTGGGAGTGTTATCTTATTTGCACAATAGTCTTGTGTAACCTCTGTTTTCCTCGCAAATATTTAAGACTTTCTCCTCCAAAGAGTTTGTCTCCACTTGCCAGATTACCTATTAACCACAAAAGGGATACATTTTTTATTATTCTTTATAATTGAGAAATCTATAGAGGACACCTCCTTATCCTAGTGATCATTACTATGTGGACAACTGATTTTATGTGTTGAACATTTAATATTATTTTCTCCCTGATGGGAAACAATATGAAGAGCACTTTGTAACCTATGAAAGATTCTGGCCTCTTAATCGTGTCTCTATACTTTCACAGGAAATTTGGGAACTAAAAGAAAAGTTAAATAACACCAGGAGGACAAAAAACTAAGACAATTAAACATCAAAAGTTAATGTCATGAAAAAAAAGTGGGGGGGGACTGTTCTATATTTAAAAAGATAACAAATGCAATGCATGAATCTTGATCATTTTTCTACAAAACCATATATAAGACCTTTTTTGACGATTTGGGAAATTTGAGTATGGCCTAAATATTAGGTGCTATCTTCATATTAAGTTTCTTAGGTGTGATAATGGTATTGTGATGTGCAGAAGAATACCTTTAGTCTTAGGAAATGCAGACTGAAGTATTTAGGAGAGGGAAAGCAATCATAGCAAAGAGTAAACAGTGGTTTAACCTCGAAGATGGGTACACTATATGGGTGTTCACTGAACTTTTTGAACTTTGCATGTGGTGATGCTGGGGTGAAGCTGTTTACAGTCCCACGGCCAAGTGACCAGAATGAGGAACAGTTTTCAGATAGCAGCATTCCATGGGCACCGATGAGGAGTGAAAGTATTGTTTCTGATTAACTTAACTACCTCCACCCAAAGACCGGTACAACCAGAAGTCATACACCACCACCCAGCTCCCGGGCCTAAAAGCCACTGCACTCCTCCCAGGGAACACTGGATGGCGACGACTCAGAGTGGAGCAGAGCTTCCTTGAACTGTCCAGATAGGACAATTTAGAAAGGTAGTTATGAGAGCGCGCGACTCCCTAAGACTCCCATCCACACAGACCACTGTCACCCGACGTGTCCCCACCCTTCATTCCCTGACGATTCTGGATGAAGAACGCACATTTCTTCTGAAAGAGCAAAGAACTCCTCTGAAGGTTACTCCTCCCCTAATTAGCTCTGTGTGGACTTTAACAAGAAAAATCCCTCAAGGGCTGCCTGGAGACCGCGCATTTGCGCAGCTTGGAAAGATGGCAAGGGAGCAAAAGGAGCGGTTCTTAAACACAAATTCTAGCCCGAGGTCTGCCACTCAGTCGTCTAACCGTGGCCAGCCTCAACCGCAAATGCACACCGAGCTCAGAATGCGAGGTGACTGCGAGCATCGGACGGCGGGCCCGCGCCAGCGAGCGATGGGCGCGGCCCCCGCGCGTGGCCTGCGCGCGCCCGGCCGTGCGTGCGGCTGCGGGGAGGATGCGTGTGCGCGCGGGGCGCGAGCGCCGGCAGGCCGCCTGCTCCGGAGCCGGGTGTGCGCCGCGCGCAGGAGGTGAGGGTGACGCCGGGGCGTGGCGGGGGCCGCAGGCGGTTGAGACCCGGGCTGGGTAGCGGGCGTGGCCACGGGACCGGCCTTTCCCGAAACGCGCGGGCCTCCGGAACACCGGGACCTGGGCAGCGAGGCAGGGAGGCACCGCCCACTCCTTTGGCCCTTTCCGGAGCGCGGCAGGGGGTTGAGCTGCCGCGCCCCGCGGCTCGGGCCTCGGTGGCTGGCGGCTCCCCCGCACCGGTGAGCGCGGGAGAAGGGCCTGGTGGGGCCGCGAGGAACGCGGAGGAGAGCCGCGGCCCAGGCCGCGGCCGCATGTTGCCTACCCTGCCCCACCCCTGGGCGCAGCTCTGGCCTTGGGTCGCCCGCGCCTCTCCAGCCGGGGTCAAACCCGGGGAGTGGCTCGGGCGCGTTTGCCGCGGTGGCTGGGGAGAAGACGGGAACAGTGTTACGGTACAGGTGGAACCCTGACAGGCCTGGGCGAACGCTCTCTCGGGGGTCTGCGGCCGAATTGTGGGAGGGTGCTTCATGGGGGAATTGGGAAGGAATGTGGACCTTAGGAGGGGAATGGGCGAATTGGACGGAGAAAGGAAATGTAGCGGCTAGTGTTGCAGGATTCATAAGAGGCGGTCTTAAGGAGCACACAAGGCGTTTTAAAAGAAATCCGAAAGGTGCAACGGAGTTTCACTTTTCCAAGCAGTAAGAAATGATGCCAGCAAGCAACCATGGGTAGTCGTTGCATTCTGTATTCTTTCTTTTCTTATTCTCACTGTTGGACTTGGGAGGGAGATTTGCAGAACAGAGATGATTTTGTTTCCAGCAGATTTTGCTCGGGGTGCCTGTGTTTAGGAGGTGGCTGCTTTGTCAGGAAAAGGAAGAAATTACCAAACCATGTTTTTTTTTTTCTTTTCTGTTTTCAGAGATAAGGAAGATTTGAGTTTACAGTCTTCAACTGGAAACAAGTTTCTTTTTTAGCTTTCCCCAGGTGGCTTAGGCAAAGGGAGTTGAGTTTGTGCTCAGAATTTGTCGATGCCATGTAAAAGCGCAAATTACTGAACTTGCATCAGTCTAGAGATGGGAGCTATTTAATACTAAGAGATAAAAGTCTATGGCTTTTTTTCCCTCTTAGATTAAAATGTTCATTTAAATGAATGGCCACTGGATAACTCCAGCCCTGAAAATAAAGTCTGTTATCAAAACGGTGTCCATATATAATTCCAGATTAGAGTTTGAGGTGGGGTAATTTGAGAGCATGGAGGATGAAGAGAGGATCAAGGCTTTTCCAAAAATTAAGAAACGGTTGATACATAATAGCTTGCTCCAGCAGCAATGTGCTAGGTATAGAACATTAATTTTAAATGTCATCATAGTGCCCCATGTTAACTTACAACTCAGATACATTCTTTTTCTGTTCTGTTCAGTAGTTCACAGCAAATCTGAGTATTTTAATTAAAGAATGGAATACAGAAAACGACAAAAAACTTCAGCCAGTGCTTTAATTTCATCTGAAACTCTACAGGTAAGTTCATCCTTTTTTTATTTTGAATATTATCCTAATTGGTTAAATCTGCCCATAATAATGCCTGTTACAAGGTTTTAAGTATTACTGACACAGCTACAAAGTTTTTTGTATATTCTAGCGTGTTTCTTTCCCTGAAGGATTTGAATAAGTACAAGAGTTAAGCTCTACTAAGCCATTTTGGATAATATGTATTTTCTAAAAAATTGAATTATTATTAAAATACCATTATATGTCAGGAAAAGTTAACTATATAAACTTAATTTGGTGGGTCATATTCAACTTCAAGTTCAGACTCAAATCTCTTTATCCCTAAGAAATGCTCCACTGAATACTTTTGCTCTTTCTTCTTTGGTTGGATGATTTGCTTTCTCCCTGTGCCTGACCTCCAGCTTTGTGCCATTCACCACTGGATGATGCAGGTAGAATCCCCTTTTAGGAAATACCTTTGTCCGTTTCACAACTATATAATATCCAGGCCAAATAAGCTTTTCCATTGTGTTTTTTTCAGGTATTAATCATTGTTGCTCACTGTGTGGTAGATAGCCACACTGTACAGCCTCATGGATGAGGTCAGATGTGTGGGGTCAAACAAAATATTCTTAAATGACCATACACAACAGATGCATCCAAAAGTTGTAGTTCATTTAACAGCAGGCTCTTTAGCAAACATCTTTCTTAACTATGAACAATGGTTTTATTTTAATAAAAAGTTGCATACTATAAATATTGATTTGCTTTTATTATCAGGGTTTTGTGCGTATTGTGAATTAGACAATAGGGGAAGATGAGAGGATGAGCTAGAACTATGGTGATTTGTAAGGGGCACATCAAGATTAGGTGAAGATGAAGCCACAGATCATCTCCAGTTTGGGGCCCAAAGAGACAGCAGGATGGAAGATTTGGCTGGGGAGATGACCTGCAGTCCTTGAAGCTTTGAGACATTAGGGAATAAAACACAGAAAGCAGAGTTTCCCATCCCATGTGTATCTGACCCTGAACACAAGTAGTGAACTAGGAAATCATTGTCTATGGCTTAACTTTCTCTGCAGAAGCAGAATTGAGTAGCTGAGATAGAGACCTTATGGTCCACAAAGAAAATATTTACTATCTGTCCTTTTATGGGGGTTAAAAATCTTTGCCTATCCCCGGGCTAGAACATGGATTTCTGCTAAACTCTCAAGCTGTGCATATGAACAGGCTCTTAAAAGTTAGAATGAAGAAGCACTGCTCCTGTTAAAACATTTCACAATTCTGTAGCCACCTACCTCAGGGGCATGGACAGTGAGGGCTCAAACCATGTGTCTTATCTGGAGCTATATTTGGCTGCTGTGTTGGTTACAAACTTTATTTTAAAGAATCGAGTTACCCACTTTCTAACAGAAAAAAATTATCATCAACTTTTTTCTCTTACTATTATTAAATAGTTCCTTTCTCTGCATTGATAGAAATTCTGTAATTTGCTCCTTTATTGATCATTAACGCATTCTGAGAGTGGAAACTCAGCTCCCTCCCATGGGCTCTGATCACTAATTTACAAATATTAAAGCTGGGAGGTCTGTCCCATCTTCTCCAGGTGGGCTTTACTCATGAGGTTCTGTTGAAACTTGTAGTTGTGAACTTCCCTCCATACTTTCTGCATTGATGGTCAACAGCTTGAAGGCAGGGCTTGTCTGCCTCCTTCCCCACTGCTGCCCCAGACTCTAGCACAGGTCCCGAATATCAAATAAGTGAATGAAATAGCCTTAAATAACTAAGGGAAAGGTAATCGATGACTTAGCTTGAATGACAAGAATGGCAAAGATCTATAGTATTCCTAATTTAGGGCAATAATGGAAGAAATGTTTACTAGAGCAGCTTCCCCTGTCCCCTTCCTTCAGTGGGTAAAGCTGTTTGTAACAAAACAGATACAGAAAGCCCAGCTTTCAGGTCAGTCTTACTGCTGACTTGTATGGTCCTTGCTTTGCTCCAGTTTTCCTAGTACCCTACACCCAGTCATCCTGTGGCTTCTTCCCACTGGCTGCTCTGTGAAATGGTGCTCTCAGACTGCCTGCCCCAAGTGTAGAGGTGCATCAGCTTCTGCTGCATTCTTTGCTCCCTGCCCAGGACTCTCAAGAGGCTGTGGTGAGAGGTTTATCTCTTCTGTGAGTGCTGTGCCCTGGCAGAAGGAACTTGAAGGGTTTGAGTGTGGATTCCAGGTGTACCTCTATCTAGGCTGCACAGGTCTCTGGAAAATGGGATTAATGGTAACAAAATTTTGTAGTGTTGTGAAATGTGCTTTGTAAATTGCCATAGCAGTAAGTGATATTATAGGCTTCTGTAGTGCCCCAAAGCCCACTATGCCTTAAAAAAAAAACTTGCTTAAAATCCTTACATGTATTGGAAATTATCAAGACTGATTTTTTTTGTTGTTGTTGTTATTGGATACAAATGCAGATAGGGCAGAAGCAAAAAGGAAAATTGCAGCTAAATTTTCCTTCTCAAGTCCTGATGCTTTTGCTTGCTCTTCATTTATCTCAGTCTAAACCCAGAAATCATGCTATAACCCAGAAATCTCTGAAAGATTCCCATAGACAGGGATTGTTTTACCTACAAGAATGTTTTTTTTTTTTTTGGCAAACAGTATATAGTGTGTCTTACTTTAATGTCTTTAAAAACCCAGGTGTCTTCTACCTCAGCACTGAAGCATCAGGCTTCCATTTTAATGAGGTTTGAATGAAAGACATTCTTCCACACATCTCAGAATGCAAACATCAGGGATTTCAAGGGAAGAATTGGGAAATTGTAATAGAGCATGGGTATTTGTACCCGTAGTCCTCTTACAACTTCTTCGTAACAACCAGGGAGTGGTGCTCGATGTGGGTTTTTTTCTTAAACTCAGTGAATACTTTAAATTCATTCTTAAAAATTGACCAGTTTAAAAAATTTATACAAACATAAATTCCTATACAGACATGTATGCTACATTTTAAACATTATAAGTAACAAAGTTGTGGAATCTTGGCACTAGAAGGGATCTTAGAAGTTGCTTGGAGTAACTCAAAAACGAATCAACCTCTATAACATTTTTGAAAGCCCCTTGAAGATTTTCATTGGTAAGGAACAGCTCATTCTAGTAATCAGTGTTGAACCCTCCCACTAATTTTTATCTTTGGTTTTTCGTTTGCCTTCTGGAGTTATATTACATATTGTTTAAAATATTTGAAAGCGGCCGGGCATGGTGGCTCACGCCTGTAATCCTAGCACTCTGGGAGGCTGAGGCAGGAGGATCGTTTGAGCTCAGGAGTTCAAGACCAGCCTGAGCAAGAGTGAGACCCTGTCTCTACTAAAAAAAATAGAAAGGAATTAGCTGGACAACTAGAAAAAATATATATATATTAAAAAAAGCTGGGCATGGTGGCACATGCCTGTAGTCCCAGCTACTAGGGAGGCTGAGGCAGGAAGATCCCTTGAGCCCAGGAGTTTGAGTTTGCTGTGAGCTAGGCTGACGCCACGGCACTCTAGCCCGGGCAACAGAGTGAGACTCTATCTCAAAAAAAAAAAAAAAAAAAATTTGAAAGCATCTATCTTAGCCCTTCTAAGCTTTTATTTTCCCCAGAACAGAATGCCCCCAGTTTCCTCATCCCCTTTCACCAGATCCTCATGGGAGATGATACAACCTTCATCAACGGGGTTACCCTCTTCTGACTTTAACTTGTCAATGATCCTTTTAAAATGAAACATATGTGGCTATAGAATTATGACCCCTTTTACTGAGAAATTTTTTCAGTTTCTTGAACTCAAGAGTGTATTGGGGGGTGTGTGTGAGAGAGAGACAATGAGAGTGTGTCTCTGTTGGAGGAGGGGGACACATTATAGTACTAAGTTGTAGAGTTGCTGTTAGTGCTGTCATTCATTCACGAGTGCTTTCCATGTGCCAGGCACTGTGCTAGGTGCTGGGGACACAGTGGTGTGCAGGACCTGAGAGGTGTCCTGGCTCAGTCCCCTGAAGTTCTGGTGAGAAAGGCAAGTCCCCAAATTCGATGCCTTTCCTCCCCCTGCTGTTGGAACTAGAATCTGTGTCTCCTGATTCCCCAGTTATTCTTTTACATCTCCACCTTTCCTCATATGGAGCTCAAGCTCAACTAAAACCTTAAGGTCTTTTTAGGTTGCTGTTAAAAAAGGGTCCCACATCATGTTCTTGTGTAGTTGGTGTTTTGAACTCTGACATAGAGTAAATCTGTCCCCATCAGATTTCATCTTGCTTTAGCTCTATTCCCTAACACCTCCCCCCAAAGTATTTTTGGATTGTAATTACATCTTTTAATGAATTTGCTGGTTTTTTACAGCTTTTTCTTGTCTTCAAAATTGAATAAGCCTACATTCATTAGTCTTTAATCAGAAATATTAAACAAGAAAAGGCTGAAGACAGGCCTATGGTTAAACCCAGGGCCTAGAGATTTTCTCCTGGGTTGATAAAGATGCTCCAGTCAACCTTAGACCATCAGCAGGGGAGTGTGTGTGTGGGGGGGGATTATGTCTATGGCTTTATTGGTCAATACTGTATTCTCAGAGTCCAGCACAAGCCCAGGAAATGTGTGTTGAACAAATGTGTGCATGAACAATACCCTGGCTATGATGGGTCAGCCAGTTTTGAAACCATCTAGCCACTGTCATTAGACTCATATTCCCATTTTGTTCTGAACTTTAAAATGCCCAGCTCTCTTCACAGAAGCTTAATTATTGTATATTATCTAGGGCTACCCTTGATCTTCTGGTCAAGGAACCCTCTTGAAAATGGGATGAGGTTAGTCAGACGGAGCATCCTGGTGACTCTCTGCCAGTTCCTGACGGCCATTGCTCTTGTGTCTAAATGTTCACTGTTGTTTACAGAAGGCTCAGCAACCTATTCAGAGTTATTTGGAACACAGATTCATGAACACCTTTCCCTTTGGCAATTCCTCCATTGCCGAAAAGTGATCTCGTCAGGGAAGACTCGTTGAAAACTGTCTCAGTGAGAATCTGTGAGAGCTGAGCATGATTTTTGTAGAGACTGAACGGTGTTTGTATTTAGGAGTTCCCTTTGTTTAAAGTTTCTGATTCAGCTTTGACAACTCTTCATCTCTGAAGAAGAACAAAAGTGCTGCCCTATGTAGAGGAAAGTATGGGGATTCCAGGCCAGCAGGATAAAACAAGTTGGAAGCTTTGTAGTGTGTGGTGCAGCAGGGACAGACTCCACCCGGGGAGGTGAAGACCCCTGGATTCCTAGCCCTGCTTTGCAGGCTCTGACACCCCGACTAAGGAGCAGGTCTCCAAATCTCAGATTCTTTAGCTGTTATATTAATGGTTTCTGCTTCATAAGGTGATTTTAGTGGAAATATGAAAAATATTTACTATAGTACCAGGACAGGGCAATGGCTGTTGCTAGAATTATGGTTAGAAGGGAATATGAAGAAGCTGGATAGAGTAGAAAGCAAGTTCTTTTAAATGTGAGCCTTTGTTTGCCCTGACAGAGTAAAGCATATTTCATTTTTAAGCATTATTAAATTAGGCAGATATGCCGATTGCTATTCATTCATTCATTTATTCAGTAGATAACTTTTGATTCCCTATTATCCAACTGTGTGCTCCACAGTAAGGAAAAAAATGTAAACCTTATCAAATAAACACAATCCTCAAATAAAGTGGCCTGATGCCACTTGAATATCTTGTGCTTCAGTTGGAAAAGGTTTGTGTATTTTGTAGAAATACATGTTGCTAGAAGAAGTGCCTGTTGTGGGACTTTTGACAGTGTGAGTCATAACCAAAAAGAAATAATGTTCAGTTGTAGGAAGGCCATAGGGCAGGAGGAAGGATCCTGGGAGAGGGAGCATGTGTGCAGAGGGGTAACCCAGCAGTCCACATTTGGTATGTGGACCTCTGCCAGGGTCCACATCTGTAGGGTGGCAGAACACCAGCCACTGGGGGTTCTAGGGGAAACAGAATCCTTGGACTCTAGGAGAAAGCTTACTGGTTTGGAGGGATAAGGTGGGCCCACTGGGATTTATTTGCATGTTCAATTATATTATAGAGCATGTGGAATCTCGTAAGACACATTTGGGACCTGGGGGCAGAGTTTGTAAATGAACAAATGTAGGCAAATATGAATAAATTAGAGGAAGCACATAGTGTGGTCTTCAATAATAACACCAGGACCAACTACTTAGGTCTTCCTGTGTGCCAGCCTCATTCTAAATGTTTAATGCACATTATTTCGTATAGTCCTCACAGTAAACCCGCAAGGAAGGTATTATTGCTCCCATTTTACAAATAAGGTAATTGAAGCTTAAAAAGTTTAAATAATTTGCTCAAGTGGATATTCAGTGCTTCTCAAACTTCCCTATGTCTCAAATCACCTGGGGATCTTGTGGAAAAACTGTAGTTTCTGATCTGGTAGGTCTAAGGTGGGGCCTGAGGCTTTGCATTCCTAACATGCTCCCAAGTAGTGCTGACGCACTGCACGTAGAGTGGTGAAGGGCCAGGGCATCACATTGGAGTCAACTGGGGAGCTTTAGAAGCACTGCCACCTGAGCCCCGCCACCCTCCGAAACTCTAATTTAGTTGATCTGGGGTACAGCCTGAAGTCCAGTGTTTTAAGTTCTCCAGGAGATTACAATACGCAGCAAAGTGAGAACCACTGTGTTAAAGAAGTGAGGAAAGAGAAGTAGTGGTCAGACATCTGGATGTGCTTGTTTCTGATAGAATCAGAGGACGTCCTAGACCACAAGCAGCCGTGGTTGTAGAAATAATTAGGTGTTTAATTGAGGAGTCTAATTGAATGGTAGAGTTTACATTGCTTTGTTTATGAATTACTGTGTTTAGTGTGAGAAGGTACTAGGGAAATTCCCCTCAAGCATGTGAACTGATATGTGGGTTTTTTCCCTTTATAAGGAATAGGATGTTATTAATGTGTGTGATTATGATTTGAATTAAACTTAATATGCACAGGACTTTTTTAGGCAATTAGGATTTCCGCCCCCTTTGCAGTGTTGTTTCTTTTATGGAAAAGAAGAGTTGAAATGTTGCACAACGGGCAGTAGTTTAGTAATTGTAATAGTTAACACCTGCTTTTTTCTTTGGATGACTCAGATTGTAGTATGCTTGGGTTTTAAATTTGATTGAAATCGGACCTTACAATGCACATGATCAGAATCGGTTATGTTTTTATGGTTATATAACATAATTGTTAAATTATCTTGTTGGATGATTCATTAGTAACAAAATCTCCTTTTTCCCTTATAAATGTTCATTTAAAATATGTGATGTTAATAATTAACTATAGCAGCCTTCTTTTGATTGGCATTTTCCTGATATATGTTTTTCTATTTTCTAATTTGTATTTTGTGTTGTTTTGTTTTAGAAGTGTGTCTTATAAGCAGTATATGGCAGAATTTTAAGCCAATTTGGGAGTCTCTTTTTTAGTAGGTGAGTTTACATTTATATTTACCCTAATTAACGATACACTTAGATTTATTTCTGCCATTATGTTTTGTGTTTTCTATTTGCTATGTATTTTCTCTGCCTCCTCCTCCCCTTTTCCTAACTTATATTGACTGGATACTTTACTTTGTTTCTCTCAATTCTCTGTCAGTTTGGAAGGTATATGTTCTATATCTGTTACTTCAATGATCCCTCTAAAGGTTCATATACATTCTTAAAATGAATTTTTTAGCAAAATATTAGGTTTATCAGTATCTTCTAGTTCCTCGTAAACCAGCTAAGAACTATAGCATATTTCAATTTTTCTCTTAAACATCTTTTTGGTAGCCATCATGTCTTTTTTTTTCTTTTTTTTTTTTTTTTGAGATAAGAGTCTCACTCCATTGCCCCAGGTAGAGTGCAGTGGCATGATCAGAGCTCACTGCAACCTCAAACTCCTGGTCTCAAGTGATCCTCCTGCCTCAGCCTCCCGAGTAGGTGGGTCTACAGGCACCAGCCACCACACCCGGCTGATTTTTTCTATTTTTGGTAGAGATGGCATCTTGCTCTTCCTCAGGCTGGTCTTGAACTCCTGACCTCAAGTAATCCTCCCACCTTGGCCTCCCAGAGTGCTAGGATTACAGGTGTGAGCCACATGTCATTTTTTACCTAGTCTTTTAGTTTCCTGTTTTACTACTTGAAAAAAATTATTATTGTTCTTTTCTCATTTTTCTTTTTTACTACACATATTTATTAGTTTTCACTGATGATCTTGCATACCTTTGTTTCTTGTATTTCATTCCTTCCCCCTGAATTCATTTTTCTTCGTATTAAAATACATCCTTTGGTGCTTCTTTCAGCAAGAGCTTGTAGACTTTGTAAAGTCCTAGTGTGTTTGAAAGTGTCTTTATTTTACTTTCATTTCACTTGAATTCTCTAAAATCCACCTATGAAATATATACAATGAAACCAGCTTTTTACCTACTATACAGGGAGAAAATAAAATTTCTTTGTAAACACTGATGTGTGTGTGTGTGTGTGTGTGTGTATTAGTAGTAGCTAATATAAGTCTTGTCTGATTTGTGTTAATGTTCCTGTAGTTTGAGTGGATTTTTCAAATCATTCCTTACCATGTTGAGATAATATTTATTGAAATAATAGAGAATAATAGCTAAGAGAAATGTCATGAGTTGTACATGGTCACACTTGTGGAGGAAAGCTAGGATAAGAGGAAAAGCAGGATCGTAACCTCTAGCTTAGGGTTACTACCATTCAGTGGAACTTTGAATCGTGCAAGCATAAAATCCAGTTTTTCTGCTTTGTTTTTATTTACAAAGGCAATACATGAACAGTTTAGAAAATCCAAATGATACAGAAAGAAAAAGAAAGAGATAAATCTTTTAGAAATCCCAGAGAATGTAAATGATTGACCACTGGAACACAGCCTTCCAGACATTTCACTCTGCATATGTGGCCACATGCATTTATAGATACTTATTTCATCTTTCAAAAGGAATCAGATCACATAGGCATTTTTGCCACCTGCATTTTACACTTAGGAACGTATCAAGGGAATATAGGTGCACATCATTGCGTATGATGAATAAAGATATGCTGTTGTGTGGATGTATCATAATTTTGTTTAAACAATTCCCTATTGTTAGACATTTAAATCAAATTTTTCCATATTATAAATAATACACAGTTCTGGTTTTTTAGGATACATTTCTAGCAGTGGTATTGCTTCATCAAAAAGTATTGCACATTTAAAATTTTGACAGATGTTTTTAAATTTTCCTCCAGAAATTACATAAGAATGCCCTCTTCCTGTCACACATATTGTGTAGTATCACTTTTTTTTCTAATTTGCCAGTGTGAGACTTTTGTCAGAATACTTCTGCTTGGGAGTTTGAACATCTTATTTTAGTGATCTCTTTTATTATTCTTTTGAGAATTGCTTTTTTGGCCATTTTCTTTTAGTATTAATCTTCTTCTTAATCTATAATAATTCATTTTTTATTGGGCTTATAAATTTTTTGTCATAAGTTTCTCAAGTGTCTCAGGTATTGTTTTCTTTGGTTTGTTTCATATCTTTCAACTTTGTGCTTTAAAGAAAATTTTTTTGGAGATTTGCAGCCTCTTTCAAGAATTTTTTGAATTTTTTTTATGACCAAAATTTCCTTTGTGGCTTCTGGGTTTTTTTCTTATAGCGCAATAAGCAGAAAGTCTTCCCCACTTCAACATTATTAAATTTTTTTATCCGTATTTTGGTGTTTTTACAGTTCACTTTTCTCCCATCTTTGAATCTTTAATCCATTTGGAGCCTTTTTTGGTATAAAGAGTGGTATATGTCAGTGCTTCCCTGTTTCTCACATCCTGCCTTGGTTTTTAAACTTGACCAGTGAAAACATGCAAGATGTGAGCAGACTTAACCATAACAGAAAGTGAGATGTGCTTCAGTGTTTTTCAGCTCTTTAGTATGTCTTGAGTATTGATGAGTGGAGCTGGAGGCTGGGAGGGGACAGAGTGGGTGGGCCGTGGTGGCTGGAGCTCTCCCGTCAGGACTGCCTTCCGTGAATGTGTTTGGACAGAGAAGTGAAGAGAGGACACCGGCAGAATGTCTCTTAGCAATTTTGTTTCCCTTTTTTTAGTGACCCCCAATGCTTTACCAGGGGAAGTGGGACTGGTAGGATAGCATACGGTACCGCTGGTGAAAGAACATAGATACATGTTTTAAGTCTTGAATCTGTACTGTTTTTGAATGCCAAATGCCTTTTTTCCATGAGGAAGCCATGAACTCTGAATTCTGTGGACAGCAGTATTTTTTTAACTTTTCATTTCCACATATGTTCCTAGTTCAGAAAGGAATGGGGAATGAGTCTTTTCCCTTCCCTCCTTAACCCCTAAATCCTGACCCATAAGTAAATACTATTTCTTCTATATCTTACAAAAATTTCAAGTATTATTTTTACTTAAAAAATTTTTTTTGATGTATAATGTATGTATATGTGGGGGTACATGTGATATTTTGATACATGTATACAATGTGTAGTGATCAAATTAGGGTGTTAGGATAGCCATCACCTCAAAAAAACATTTATCTTTTCTCCAGGCATTATTTGTGACAATTACATACTGCTCCATGTTCAATTGGGGAAATTGAAAGTCTTTGATTCAGAAGAAACAAATCAAGAAGAAGGTAAGAAATAGAAATGTACTTATGGCTTTGAGATGTACTTTTCTTCAAGTTATAATATCAGGATTATTTCTTTAGGATAATACATTTTCACAATAAAAATCAATTTAGAGAACACAGGATGGAATAGACGCCCAGGGTAGAACCACAGCTGGTGATGACAGCCTCTGTTTGTTGAATACCTAACACAGGACAGAGGCTTTGCACATATTATCACTAATTCATACTGTACTAATATCTTCAACATGGAGACAGCAAACTAAGGCTTCAGGAGATACATAACATACGCACTCGTCCTGCTTGGGAAAGGACAGAGCTGAAATGTAGACTCTGGTCTCTCTGCCTTCAGAGCCACCTGTGTTGTAGGTGACTTAACGTCTATTCTGGCCAGTTCTTTAAAGGCCTTTCCCTGCATTTTGGACTAGATATTTCCTCTTCTTTTTGCTGCTGCTTTATTTTCTTCATGGTTTCATAAACAATAGACGTCATAACCATAGTCAAATTTTCACATTTAAAAACCATAGCTTAGGCTGGGCATGGTGGCTTACACCTATAATCCTGGCACTCTGGCAAGCCAAGGCAAGAGGATCACTCTAGGTCAGGAGTTCAAAACCAGCCTGAGCAAGAGTGAGACCCCGTCTCTACTAAAAAAAAAAAAATAGAAATTAATCGGCCAACTAAAAATATATAGAAAAAGATTAGCTGGGCATGGTGGTGCACACCTGTAGTCCCAGCTATTCAGGAGGCTGAGGCAGAAGGATTGCTTGACCCAGGAGTTTGAGGTTGCTGTGAGCTAGGCTGATGCACTCTAGCCCGGGCAACAGAGTGAGACTCTGTCTCAAAAACAACAACAACAACAACAGCAACAACAACAACAACAACAAAAAAAAAAAACACCATAGCTTATAGAATGCATAAAAAATAACAATAATATTTGCTGAGTTTTTTTTCCATTGTTGAAGAGTTAGGGCCTCCATCACCCATGTGCAATTATAAATGGCACCCTTACTCAGGACACTTTCCTTCCATTTGTCCAAAATATGTTATAATATGCTGATTTGTTAGAATGAGACATTTGTTATAATAAATGTACAAGTTGTCAGCTGCTGACAACTTGTACTGTTGCTGTAAACAGTCTGTACTGCACATCGTGCCAAGTTTACGTGCTGCCTTGGGATTCTTCTCCCACCTCCTACTTCCTTTTGTTTCCTTAATGCCTGGTCTGTGGATGTAGAAGTCCGGCAGACTGAAGCCTATGCTCATGGTGCAGGGAACACCTTACAGGATCCCAAACTGTAAACCACCCCTAGCCTTGGGATCTGGAGCAGAGCTGAGGCCGTGCTGTCACTCCACAGTCTGAATACTCTGTGTCTCTTTTTTTGTCTCAGCTGGAGGTTCTGTGTAAAAGCAGGTGTTCTAGAAGCTTCAATCCTGTGATTCTGATCTGGTGTATGACTTCTGAATAGACTGCACTGGGAATCACATGAAAGCTCAGTACAAAGGACAGGCCTTTAAGTACTTGCTGTCCAGACTGGGCATTGAGTTCAGCCAATGAGGAGGAAAGGGGGCTGGGGTGGTATTTTGGGCAAGTAAAAGCTATTTCATAGTCAGCATTGAAAACTCAGGAGATGGTTATCCATTTGTGTCTGGAGGACTTGTCTTTCAGGGGAAGAATCTCAGTGGTCACCGTGGACAGAACAGTCATCGCTACAGGGTTTTTTTCATCCAGATTTGCTACAATCCGTATCAGATCACACAGCTGAGGAAGACCTTTGGTTTATTTGGGCTTGTTGTTAGTAAAATCTTCTTGCATTAAATCCTTCTTTTTTCATAATGGTAAAGAAGAGACACATTTTATTTGCTTGTTTTTATTGTAGATTTATTTTTTTAACCCTCCATTACCCATACCTTTCCTCCAGGCATCTAGGACAAAGTTATATATCATAATAAACAGTTATTTGTGTAGAACAAGAAGTAGTAGTTTTTCCAAAATAATCAAAGGATATGTTTTAACCTTGGTCTTGATATAAAAAATTAAAATACTTTTTTTTTTTTTTTGGTTGATGGTGTCTATCCGCATATAGTTAAATGCAGGTAAGCAATTCTGGTCAGGATTTTCAGCTTTGCTTTGGAGGTTTTGTTCTCACACTGTTTCTGCTATCATTTGAAAATCTGTTTTGGGTGGTAGAATACTAACACAATCTTTGGTAAATCTTCCAGACCCTGTGGCTCACGTGCTTCAGAGCTGCTGTGGATGGCCCCAGCTCTCTTGCCTGCCCTTCTGAGTAGGATGTCCCTGAGATCCCTCAAATGGAGTCTCCTGCTGTTGTCACTCCTGAGTTTCCTCGTGATGTGGTACCTCAGCCTTCCCCACTACAATGTGATCGAACGTGTAAACTGGATGTACTTCTACGAGTATGAGCCAATTTACAGACAAGACTTCCGCTTCACACTTCGAGAGCATTCAAACTGCTCTCATCAAAACCCATTTCTGGTCATCCTGGTGACCTCCCACCCCTCAGATGTAAAAGCCAGACAGGCCATTAGAGTTACTTGGGGTGAAAAAAAGTCTTGGTGGGGATATGAGGTTCTTACATTTTTCTTACTAGGCCAGCAGGCTGAAAAGGAAGACAAAATGTTAGCATTGTCTTTAGAGGATGAACACCTTCTTTATGGCGATATAATCCGACAAGATTTTTTAGACACATACAATAACCTGACCTTGAAAACCATTATGGCATTCAGGTGGGTAACTGAGTTTTGCCCCAATGCCAAGTACATCATGAAGACAGACACTGATGTTTTCATCAATACCGGGAATTTAGTGAAGTATCTTTTAAACCTGAACCACTCAGAGAAGTTTTTCACGGGTTATCCTCTAATTGATAATTACTCCTATAGAGGATTTTACCAAAAAACCCATATTTCATACCAGGAGTATCCTTTCAAGGTGTTCCCTCCCTACTGCAGTGGGTTGGGTTATATAATGTCCAGAGATTTGGTGCCAAGGATCTATGAAATGATGGGTCACGTAAAACCCATCAAGTTTGAAGATGTTTATGTCGGGATCTGTTTGAATTTATTAAAAGTGGACATTCATATTCCAGAAGACACAAACCTTTTCTTTTTATATAGAATCCATTTGGATGTCTGTCAACTGAGACGTGTGATTGCAGCCCATGGCTTTTCTTCTAAGGAGATAATCACTTTTTGGCAAGTTATGCTAAGAAACACCACATGTCATTATTAACACCACACCTACCAAAAGCCTAGAGAAGGACAGGATACTTTGTGGAAAGTGTTAAGTGTGGTACTGTGGAAAATTCATGGGAAGGTCAGTGTGCTGGCTTACACTGAGCTGAAACTCATGAAGAACATGGAGGCTGGAGAGTTAAGCTTTACTTGTGATCTTTTTTGACAAGTCAAGCCCCTTAAAGATGATTTTCAGAGTAATTAAATATCTTATAAAGAAATTAGAGGTTTTGCTAATGAAATTAATAGGACCAAACAGTTTGAACATGGCATTCTATAGGCTAGAATGTCTTAAAGGGGTTTTTCTGAATTATAAGCTCATTAGTTCATAACAGTAAAGCAATGTGGAGTTTTATTTATTGAACAGTCTAGTCACTTACAGGTTTCGTATATATCGTACGTGGATTACCAATTTAAAAGTATAGTTCTGTGTAAAAAAAAAAACTTCACTGAAGTTATATCGAACAAAATTTCATGTTTTTTGTCATTTAGAAGGTACTTCAAGATGTTGCAGTATTTCAGAGTTATCAATTATTATTTAATATTACTTTGAACTTCCTGGGTGTTTAAATGTTTTGATGGTTTCAATATTGTGTAAATAGAATAGTGAATCATTCTTTATATTGAAATGTTTTTTTAGTTTCTTCACTAAACAGTTTGTTAATAGCCCCATTAATGTGAAGTCATAGGTTGTTATTGTATATCAGTAATCTCTTGGACTTTGTTAAATATTTTACTGTGGTAATATAAAGAAGAATTAAAGCAAGAAAAATCTGAATTATTGTCTTGTTTTTAAAAATATACTCCTCAGTGTTTTTAGATGTCATTTCCTCTGTCTTATTTTTCCACCTGAAAACTAGGAATAATTTAGAATGCCAGGCAGTATAGTTCCTTTTGCAAAAGGCTCTGAAGGCAAAAAAAAAAAAAAAAAGAACCTGATGGCCAGAATGTTATGGAAAGAGTGTCAAATTCCAGTATTTGAGTTGGAAAGAGGAGACTGAAGATCAAATTTGCATTATTGTTCTGCCCATATGTTTCCTCATTAACAATGAGTTTGTGAATAAAGAGAACAAAAGAAGGAAAAAAACTGCTGCTGTTATTATTAGTTTCTCATTAAGACGAAAGCCCTAATGTGTAGTCTAAAATCTGATTTAAATTTCGTGCTTTCTTAGAAGTACATTTCTTCATAGAAGCGGTGATGTTTCTTTTGTTGGACCTGCTAAAAGGAGGTCAAAGAGGAGCACTCCTTCCTCCATCTACCCGGGATTATGCGATTTCCTCTTCGAGTTGATACGGGCAAGTGATTCCTTTTTTCTGAATTATGTGATGGCAAAAGATGAAATCCCCTGCCAGTAACTGCAGACTTGAAAGTGTGTAGTCAGCTCTTGTGACACTCAGATATTTATAATTCTCCTATATGAAAAACCTAACTTCAATTAAAACTGTAATGCACTGTTCTCTGTCCAACAAGGCTATTTGTGTTTCCCTAGGGTCAGACCTGACCCAGTTATTAATACAATAAAATCAGTTAAATGAAATATTCTGTGGAACCAATCTATGCCCTTGCTAATCCTCTTTCCTCTTAAGGAAAGGAGTCACTTTCCTTAAGACAGGTGGTAGTGGTTATCTTTGTGCCATGATTAGATTTGATTGGGTTTGTGGGAGATTATAGTTATGTGCCGCATAACGACATTTTGGTCGATGATGGACTGCATGTATGACAGTGATCCCATAAAATTATAATGTAGCTGAAAAATTCCTGTTGCCCGGTGGTGTCCTAGCTCTCGTAGTGTCCTAGCACAGTGCATTGCTCACGTGAGGTGACGCTGTTGTAAACAAGCCCGTGCTGCCAGTCCTGTGAAAGTGCAGCACATTCAGTTACGTGCAGTGGATCACACTTGATAATAAATGACTGTTACTGGTGTATGTATTTACTGTACTTTCGTTATTTTAGCATATACACCTACTTATTAAAAAAAAATGTTAACTGTAAAACAGTCGCAGGCAGGTCCTTCAGGGGGTATTCCAGAAGAAAATATTGTCATCACAGGAGATGACAGCTGCCCCTGAAGAGCTTTCAGTGGCATAAGAGATGAAGATAGGAGACAGCGATGCTGATGATCCTGACCCTGGGTAAGACTAGGCTAAGGTGTGTGTGTGTTTCTTAGTTTTTAACAAAAAAGTTTAAAAAGTAAAATAAATTAGTAAAAAGCCTATAGAATAAGGATATAAAGAAAGAAAATATTTTTGTATACCTGTACAATGTTTGTGTTTTAAGCTAAGTGTTATTACAGAAGAGTCGAAAAGCTAAAAATTAAAAAGTTTATAAAATGAAAAGTTACAGTAAGCTAAAAGTTAATTATTAGAGGAAATTTTTTTTATAAATTTAGTGTATGCTAAGTGTACAGTGTTTGTAAAGTCTGCAGTAGTGTGCAGTCATGTCCTAGCCTTCACATTCACTCACCACTCACGCAGAATAACTTCCAGTCTTGCAGGCCCCATTTATGGTAAGAGCCCTATATAGGTATACCATTTTTTATGTTTTATGCCATATTATCCCTGTACTGCTTCTATGTTTAGATACACAAATACTTACCATTGTGTTACCTGCAGTATTCAGTTGCCTACAGTATTCAGTACAGTAATATTGCTGGTTTGTAGCCTAGGAGCACTAGGCTGTACCATATAGCCTAGGTGTGTAGTGGGCTGTACCATCTAGGATTGTGTAAGTGCACTCTGTGATGTTCACACAATGACGAAATCAGTTAACAACACATTTCTTAGTACTTATCTCCATATGACTGTATATTGATGTTTGAGAAACTATTTATTTTTCTTTGAGACAGGGTCTCACTCTGCTGCCTGGGCGAGAGTGCAGTGGCATCATCATGGCTCACAGCAACCTCAAACTCCTGGGCTCAAGTGATCCTCCTACCTCAGCCTCCCGAGTAGCTGGGATTATAGGCACACACCACTATGCACTATGTCTGGCTAATTTTTCTATATTTTGTAGAGATGAGGTCTCTCTCAGGTTTGTCTGGAACTCCTGGCCTCAAGCAGTTCTCCCACCATGGCCTCCCAGAGCACTAGGGTTATAGGCGTGAACCACCACACCCGGCCTAGAGAGAACTTTTAAAATAAAAAGTAATTTCCCTTAACTTTTAGAAAAGACCCAAAAACCAGAAAAATAAAGTGTGAATAATTGCCAAATTTTGAAAGATTTTTCCTTCTGAACTAAAGATCGGTGCTTAAAAGATCTCTAAAAAGTTAAGCGATTGTGAAAAACATTAAGAGTTTTAACTATATATTTCTTAAGCGTTCAAGTGGTACATATTAGCTGTGTTATTAAAATCATGGCCTCTGGAATTTAGCCAAGTCAGCAGCTTTTTGAGTTTCAATTCCCATAACAGAGTTTAATTCTGGAGCCTACCCTTGGGCTGATGCTAGCCCATCTGCCACAGCCCTGTCATCCCCGCGGTCTTACACACACTGCCTTGCTCATTTACTCTGCTTGTCCATAAGCATTGAGTTCGTGACCCTGGCATATCAGTTAGCTTTGCTCGCTGTTGGTGCAGTGACTCCCAGATCTCAGAGGCTGAAGACAACCGTGTTTTCTTTTCATCCACGTTGCGTGCCAGCACTTGGCTGCCTCCATGCTCCGTGAGTCTTCTCATCCCAGGACTCAGGCTGATAGGTAGCCCTGCCTGGAACATGTCATTCATACAGAGGGCAGGGAAAAAACAGCTAGTGGAAGCATAATACATCCACTGGCGGAGAAAAATCGCTTGCCAAACCCAGTGTCCATGGGATGGGGAAGTGTATTCCTCTTAAAGGAGGTAACTGCTGGCCATGCGGCATGTAGAAATGTCCTGCTCTTCAGAATGGGGACTGAGTAGTTGGTGCAGTACTGTAATCTGCCACAGTGTGTGAGGGGAGAGGGAGCTCAGGGCTCTGCGTTGCTGAGGCCGGCTCAGGTGGATCAGAGTCTTTCTGGCTCACTCAGAATCGGTGCTTTGGGCTTTTGGCCCCTCCCTGAGAGGGCTGCCTTTTCACCCTCCTCATTCTCCCCTTGGCTCTACCCTAAATGGTCTTGACGCTATCACGTTCCCAGCAATTCCCCAGATGCAGAGCAGCCAGAGCAGAGCTACTTACAAGTATTTCTGAGCAGGAGGTGGGGATAAAGCCCTTTCCTCTTTGGGTCTGGTAGTAGTTGCAGGATAAAGGGAGACAGGCATAGGAAAGGAATCAGCTCTGAGCGGGGAGAAGGGTGAGTGTGGGAAATGTGGCAAGCCTGTCCTGTCACCTTGGGGTTCTCATAGCCTTTGATCCACTTTTGATCTTTTAAAAGATTAAAAGAAATTAATCTTTTGTGTAGTAAACCAACTGCTCTTGGCTAGTCGTGGTGGCTCACACCTGTAATCCTAGTAATCTGGGAGGCCGAGGCGGGGGAGGATCACTGAGGTCAGGAGTTCAAGATCGGCCTGAGCGAGAGCAAGACCCTGTCTCTACTAAAAATAGAAAAATTAGCTGGGTGTGGTGGTGCACACCTGTAGTCCCAGCTACTCGGGAGGCTGAGGCAGTAGAATCACTTGAGCCCAGGTGTTTGATGTTGCTGTGAGCTGGACTGATGCCATATCTAGCCCAGGTGACAGAGACTCCATCTCAAAAAAGAAAACAAAACCAACTGCTTTGGATTTTGTGTGAGCTGAAGACCAACTCCTTAAAACTCCTTCACACTCTCCGTCAGCTCCCTGATTATTCTGTGTGGTTAATATGGGACCAGACCCTCAAGAGTCCATGCTGAGGGGATGTATTGGTGGGAGATGGAAGCCAGGGGAAACTTGGGGGACTGGGGAGTCCCTTGACGGAGTTTGTGCCCAAGCCATCTCCTGGGCTTTGTAAGAACAAAGAAGGGTCCAACAAGGGTGGACATCATCACTCTGTATTTAGGGTGAGTGATAGAAAGACACACACCTGCACTTGAATAGTCTTAGTCCTTGGTGTGGTCAACACAGCCAGGGGCAGAGTGAATCATAGATTGGATCTGGGAGAGACCTTAGAATTCTTCTCTCCTCTGATTTCCAGGCTTCTCTGTGACAAAGGATTAAAGGGGTGTATGCATAATTTTCAATATTCCAAAAGCTGAGTGGAATCCATACATTTGCCGAAGCTAAGGAAAATGTTTCCATTGGCTAGAGCTTAATCACCTGAGACAGTAGCCACGGTCAACTTATGCTTGATTGTGGGTTATTTTTTGTCTGATTAATAAAATGGAGAAACTATAGTGCAGAGTCATGAATGATGGTTCACTGAGAAGGAAGAAGGGCAGTAGATGGGGTCTCTGCCAAGAAAAGGCTTGGGAACTCCTGTTCTTGATATGAGGGCACTGAAGTTCAGTGGGGTCATGTAACATGTCCAAGTCATTGTCAAGCCAGGACTAGAATGAATGTTCCAGGCCCAGCCCCACAGCTCTGTTAGGGTCCCCTGAGTTATAGTGTGGTGTGCCTCAGGAGGAGCTCCCTTTCTCAATGGAATTGCAGACGTTTCCAGAAGGGATTTCTCCTGGCTCAGGGGTAAGAGGAACTTTGAGGTGCCAGGCTGCAGTCTTCAAAGGATCTGAGGAAAGCTGTGACCTCCCAACATCTTGGGGAAGTAACAGGATCAAACCACAGTGAAGGACGCCAGTGGGCAGCGGCAGATCAAGTTTGGGGCAGTGACTTCGTAGTGGGCAGATGCTGCCCCAGCAGCAGGTTCCCTGTGTGACAAGGTCCTATAGCCAGACTCAGCACTGAGGTCTTTCATGACATCACACAAAGCATGCTGCATGTGCATTTCAAACTAAAAGCATGTCCTCTGTACTTTTGACCAGGGTCTTGATTATGAAAATGGGGTTAAAATTATTTTTAATTTTTTGGGGGGGGGTTTAGAGGTTTCTGGAAGGCAATTTGCCTTTCCAGTATAAACACTCGTTACCTCAGAAATTCTGCTAGGCAATTTCCTGAGGGATTTGTCAAAGCTATCCATTACAGCATTTTAAAAAAATACTCAGTGTTCATTAAGAGAATATTGATTAAATTTCAGTGTTGTCATAAGTTTGAATACAGTCATTAAAATGATGTTTATGAAAAGGTTTTTTTTTTTGTTATGAGCCTAAATTTACTTAAAATAAAAAATTCAAATCCTAGCACTCTGGGAGGCCAAGGTGGGCGGATTGTTTGAGCACAGGAGTTCGAGACCAGCCTGAGCAAGGAGACCCCATCTTTACCAAAAATAGAAAAAATTAGCCAGGCATGGTGGCACATGCCTGTAGTCCCAGCTACTCAAGAGGCTGAGGCAGGAGGATTGCTTGAGCCCAGGAGTTTGAGGTTGCTGTGAGCTAGGCTGATGCCAGGGCACTCTAGCTGGGGCAACAGAGTGAGATTCTGTCTCAAAAAAAATAAATAAAATAAAATAAAAAATCAGGGATGTGTATGCGTAATGTTATCTGAGCTATGTGTGCCCAGATACCTCCAAATCCTTGATCCTTGTTCTCCCATTGGTACCCAAATATAACAGTTTGCACCCCCATGCACATTACTGTAGGAAGTTCACCTTTCTACGTTGTGACGATTCTGGAGTAGAGATGAGGCTTTCTACTCTCCTGGGCCAGTCCGTGCCACAGCCTGCCTCTCCACTGCTGTTCTCTTCTGGCTGTGGCACCTCTTCCCAGCCTGCTCATGGACCATATTACCCACTTTTTTTTCCCTCCCAAAGCCTTACTCCAACAAGGTTGCTGTGAATTCTAGAACTTCACTTAGTTTGAAAGTAGTAAAGGATTGTTACTATCGAGGGAAGTAAAGGTCTTCTAATTCACTGATACTGCTCCTAGGAACTTGGCGGTTATTTCTTGTGGTAATGGTCTTGAAAGATAGTCCCCCGGTGAACAGATTCACGTGCTCCTTTTTGTAGTCACCATCCACGCTGACTCTGGGCAAGCCCCTTGTGACCAACTGAGTGGAACAGAACAGACACTGCTGCATGACATCCCAGGCTAGGTCAAAGAGAGCCTTGCAGCTTCTCCTTGCTCTTCTGGAATGCAAGCTTCTGTAAGAAGTCTAACTGCCCTGAGACCAGGACGCTGGGAGGGAGCCCAGGCCAGCCACTTGGAGAGGTCCTGTCGAGGGGAGGGGGTGACAGGGGGCCCTGGCCAGCTCCCTGATGCTCACCAGGCTGGCTGAGGCACCCAATGTGAGTGAAGAACTCATTCTGGGGCCTTCAAACAATGCCAGACAACTCTTCAGAGACCCCAACTATTTCCCAGCTGATCCCCCTGAACCCACAGAACCATAATTAAAAACTAATTTTGCTTTACCAAGTTTTGGGGTGGTTTGTTATGCATAGATAATGAAGACATTTCTCTTCCAGGACATTTCCCAGTGGGTGTGGCACCCCAGAGGCCCCGGCCCAGACTGCCCTCCTCACATCTGGCCCCCTCTCCATACTTGCAGGCCGTACCCCTGCTTTAGGTTATCGGTGAGTCATTTCCAAATCGTCTGTTTCCCTCTCGCCTTTCAAACCACATGGGAGGCAAGGTGGAGGTGAGTGCTGCTTACATTTCACCCCAGAAGTAGCTCATTCATGGCATTTCCCAGATAAAAAGAAATTAACTTCCCTAACGATAAATTTTACCGTTATCTTAGAAGGTTGCAGCAGCTGCAGTGACAGGTCTAAATGCTGCTTTTCCCCCTTCCTGCTACAGGTGTAGAAACTATGGAAACAGGTAGGATGAAAATACGCCATAATGTTAACAGGAACTGTCTCTCAAGGACTTTTTCTTACTTTAAAAGTACTTTTTATTACTTCATTCTTAACAATGAGAATAAACCATCTTTTAAACATTTTAACAAACATATTAACAAATTTAGGTAAAGGTAAAAAGTACGGTCAGAAAATGGCCTGAGGAAAGGCCAAGAGGTGCAGGCAAACGCTGTGTTTGCCACTGAGGCTCCAGCCTGTGTCCCCATCCTGCTGCTTTCTTCTGTGCAAGCAGGGGCTGCCTCCCACAGCAGGTTTTTTTTGGAAACAGGGTCTCGCTCTCTTGCCAGAACTAGAGTGCAGTGGCACAATCATAGCTCACTGCAGCCTCAAACTCCTGGGCTCAAGCGATCCCCCTGCCTTAGTCTCCTGAGTAGCTGGGACTACAGGCATGTGCCACCATGCCGGGCTAAGTTTTCTATTTTTTGTAGATACAGAGTCTCCCTATGTTGCCCAGGCTGGTCTTGAACTCCTAGGCTCAAGCAATCCTCCTGCCTCAGCTTTTCAAAGTGCTGGGATGACAGGTGTGAGCCACCACACCCAGGCCCCCTCGTAGGTTTTTTTTGTTTTTTATTTTTTGTTTTTTGAAACAGAGTCTCCCTCTGTTGTCCGGGCTAGAGTACTGTGGCGTCAGCCTAGCTCACAGCAAC